>JABYQR010000367.1:0-43027 GCA_022592445.1 Cytidiella melzeri
GGGATGTATTGCAAGAGGACTCCAAACCACCGGACTCGGACAAAGGACGAGCAACCTCAAATCCAGTACCATCCTCATACCACTCATCAGCATCACTTTTGTCATCTGCGAAGAAGTCTTCTGCGTCCTTGGAGATGTCGAATAGGAAGCCGCTAAGATGCTCATCAAGAGGGTAGGACTCGTCCAACTCAGCCCGTGCTGGCGATGGCCCGACGGACTCGGAAACCTCGTTGCTTGAAGCCTCCGCTAAATTCAGGGCTCCGAAGTGTGGTTGAGATAAGCTGCAGGTCATTGCATAAGGTGAGAAGCAAGAAACTCTGTGCATTTACTTATGTGCTCACTGATCATCTCCAACTCGAAGCTGGAGTTGTGAGTGGACGCCGCTACCTCCTTGCCTCGAACTTCCCGCTGTCTGTGCCAGTGCATCCTCAGGCTCTAATAGACTCGGTCTGCCACTGGCCACAGCTCTCTGCTTGAAGAATGCGCGGAAAGCATGAGCGGTATGACTGACGCATAACAGTAATTAGTCTCGAGCTCCCAATTATGGCACTGAGCCACAACACACCTGTTCCTCGTTTGTGAGTCTCTATCTTCTTTTTTGCGGGCCTTTTGCTTATGATGACGCTTCGTGCGCTTCGCGAGGCCGGTGTATACCCCAATCTGCGCCTGCTCGAAAACCTTCCACTCTTGTGCAGTTCTTTTTTTGGTCATCAACGCATAGGCCAACTTCAGTGTTTTCTGCCTCAGGTCCTCACTATTCTCAAGGCTGATGTCAAGCTCCACACCCTCTAACTCCTCAACATCCGGCTCCCCTCCATTCTCCTCCAATAACCCGTCACCATCACCATCCTGTAAATCCTCGTCATCTACCCAGTCACCCAGGTTAGACTCTGCATCAGACCAGCTATCAACTCCCCCGTCCCAAGAGCAGACACTCTCTGCATCATCCAACCCAGGACTTGTTTGATCATCGGCAGACGACACGCTGGTAACTGAAGCTGACCGCACTATGTCTTGGGTTCGAAGCTCATCAAGTGCAAGGCGCAACCGTGCACAAGCTTCTCGCGCACGAGCTGCCGCTTCCTTCCTCGCTCGTCAATTTTGTGGGCCGGGCATGATGGGATGCAAAGTATATGGATTATAAAAAAGTTTTTTTATTACATCATAGTGATCTCGCGCCACTTTCGTTTGGCGCAATTGGTGAAATTCATGCGGACTGGCCATCCTCATGCTAGCACCCGCCTACGGCGGGCGTCAAGATTTTACAACCAATTTTGCCGGTCACGAGGCCTTGTCCACAAGTGGCGGCATCTAAGCAACGTGCACCATAGGAAGTTGTGGCCTCGATATGCAGGGTGCTTGCACATGCTTGCCCATGCATCGATAGCGCGCATCTTGGCGGTCTTTCTGGTCCATGCGACTGAGGTGAATGGTATGGGATTGGGAGTCTCCAGCGCCTCGCGAGCTTGCTGGTCAACCAACTTGTTTTGTTTGATGCCTACATGTCCTGGGAGCCAGTGGATGTGAAGATGCGCTGCAGGGTTTAGGGAGAACCATGCACGCAGGCGAGCGGCGGTGCTGATGGATATAGCCTGGGCCGAGTGCGGTTCCACCCTGAGGATGGTGGAGATGGCAGATTCAGCGCTGTCGCAGAATATATGGAGGTCTGTGGTGGTGATGGTAATGCCGCAGGCAATGCACACGGCTAGTGCGAGAAGCTCGGCATCAAACGACGTGGCTTGAGCGTAGGTGAAGGCCTTCGAGGCGACGAGGACGCGTCCAATGTACAGCCGGTAGGTGGCAGCGGCAACGTCTGGAGTTCCTGTACGAGCTGACCCGTCAGAGAAAGCAAAAGTGGTTAAAGGGGAGGAAGATAAGTGGCTAATAAAGGTGCGTTTGCGTTCTAAACAGAGCTGGAATTTGTCCGAAGACTTCTTAGGATGTGATAGAATAAATGAGACGCGTGAAGAAAACAAATCTACTACTCTATTACCAGGCTGTAATTCGGAGTGTGAATGGCTAATGGGCTCGAGATTAAGTGTGGCAGATTGGTGATGTATCTGAAGGGGGAGAGACGAACGAGGAAGGATGTTACGAACAGGAAACCCGATGGAATGAGATGAGTTGCGAGTGGAGTCTGGAGTGGCTGTGACTGTGATGATGTGGCTGGCCGGGAGGCATTGAGTGCGGAGGACTGACGTGTCAAAGAGCTTGCGGAGGTGGATTCGTATTGGGAGGAGTCCGGCGAGGATTTCCATCCTGCCGACAGGGGATGTGCGGAACGCGCCCAGTATCCATCTTGCTGCGGCGGACTGAGCTTGTGAGAGAGAAGAGATAAGTTGTTTTTGGGACTTGCGTGGGTTAAACCAGAGTCGGAAGCCGTAGGTGAGGATGGGTTGAATGCATGAGATGTAGAGAAGTCGCTTCTGCGCCGGAGCGAGGCCTTGGTTGGTGTTACCCAACATGGGATAACCGCCTATGGTGCTGAGTGCCTGAATGGCATAGAAGTGAACGTGGAATCGGAAGTTGAGTTGAGGGTCGAAGAAGAAGCCTAGGTAACACCATATGTGCTTGGGGGTGAGTGTGATGGAGGTGTTGTCAATGGAGATGGTGAGGGAGGGCAGAGGGCCATGATACTTAGGACGGGGGAAGTGCGCGAGTTCGAGTTTGTCGAGTTTAAAGATGATGCCGATGCGCGCGAAGGTTTCAACGATGCGGATGTACAGGTGTTGGAGGATGAAAATGTTTGTCCCTTGCGAGTCCGGAGAGATGGCGAGAGTGCCGTCGTCAACAAAGAATAGCATGAGGGAACGCAGGGTGGGGTCTGGGGATGGAAGGAGCTTCAATATGAGGAAGAGAGCGGGCGTGATGGCCAGCGCCGAGAAGGGGGGGGACAGGCATGAGCCCTGACCCACACCGACTGTGCAGCTAACCTGTTCGGAGAGGCGTTCCGCCCACCAAAACTGAGTGGTGCGGTTGGAAAGGTAATTAGCAATGAGAAGACATAGAGAGGAATGAAATCCGAGGCATTGTATAATGGCCACCAGCAAATGGTGGTTAATGGATGGAAAAAATTGGGCCATGTCCATGGCGAGGCAGGACGAGTGGAGCCCCGCTGCCCGCGCTGCACGTAAGTGATGGACAAGGAGAAGACTAGCGTCATCCGTGGAGTGGAGGCGTACACCCCCGCACTGGGATGGGTGTAGCAGCTGGTACCGTGTGCAGTCATAATGCATGCGGTTGGCAATCAGCTTCTCCATCAGCTTGCCTAGGCAGCTAAAAAGAACAATTGGTTGGTATGCTTTCAATACCAAGTAGTCAGTTTTCTTGGGCTTTGGGATGACAATAGTGACTGACAATTTGAACTGAAAAGGGCAAAAGCTGTTAGTTACACATGTGTTGAAGATGGATAGAAGGTACGTCTCGATCTTGCGATCAGCTATGAGGGACTTGATCATTGTCTAAGTGAGGTGGTCCGGTCCTGGCGCCAAGCAAGATGACATCGAAGCAATGCTCTCCTTCAGCTCTTGCCGAGAAAAGGGGGGGAACACTCTCTCATTGTGCTGTTCGAGAACATCAACAATGGACAGGTCAACTGGTCGGTCCTGCGCCGAGTAAAACTGTGCAGCGCAGCCGTTGACAAAGTCGTCGAAGGAACGTAGGGTTGCCCCATTGTTACCCCTGATGTGAGACGCGGACGATTCTGGGCGTGGCTTGGTCCACAATGTGAGGTCCCAGACGCGCTCTTTGGCTGCCATGTCCTGGATAATGTTGTCAAAGTGCAGCCTCTTGCCCTTACGCACCGCTTGGAAGAAGGCCCAGTGGTCTTCTTGCTGGTTGGTGCACCAAAAAACTCTGAGAGCTTCCCGGCACTTCTCGTTCCACCACGGTTTGTGACACAGAGACGGGGCTCAACGTGACAAACAGGGACACGCTGTGGATGACGACGAGGAGGTGGTGGCAGGCGTGAAGCACAATGTGTTCACCAGCTATCAAACTTATTCAGAAATATAGCCCAGTAAGAACCAAGTTAGTATTGTTACCACCAGCTAGGAAGTACAAGAGGGGGTTGCTTACCTAGCCCAGTAAAGACCAAGAGGGCAAGATGGGGGGCTAGGAGCGTACATGTGAACAAAGAACAAAAGAACTACCTAAAGGAGAACAATAGCTATTGTCTAGCCCTTGCCAAGAACTCTACTCGTGAGAGAATCTATCTAAAAGGAGACCAACTGTTGTATTCCATTCCTACACCTGTGAGAACATCCTTCCATAAGGAGAACAATAGAGGAAGAACAAAAGGAGTCCATGTGAACGGTATCTATGACGTCAAACCCTAGCTATGGGCTGAGCTATGTGGTTGTAGCTATGTGGTCTTACTTAAGCTAAGTCACATGCCAGTGTGACGTAGTAGCAAGTAACGTGACCGTGTGGAGCGTCTAAGCCACGTGATACGGGCGCTTAATAGACGTGCAAAGGAGTTTGTGCAGAGAGGTTGCAACTGTGTTGCAGCCCGGAGTTTTACAGATAAAAACAGGAGGTAAATTGCGAAAAATAAGGGCTAGTCAGGCCATCCATGACAGTTTGGAGTGGCTGGTGATCTGGGGAACGGACGCGTGGCAATTGAATGCTTCCTGTACAGAGTCAAAGAAAAGGTTCAGCAAGCGTTCGATGTCTTGAGAAGAGGAAATGGGGTCATGGATGCGCATGCGCGCAGTGTAACAGTTAAGGTTACACTCACCAGATAAGTGGTTAACTTGAGGGGGAGATAGAGATATAGAGAGTAAGAGATGTGGTGAGCGAAGTACTGGAGAGTACAAGGTAGTCCTTTATCAACAGAGTGGATAAGACTGAGGGGATATGCCCTCAGGAGTGCCTCTATATATACATGAAGGGGAGGACCCCAGGTACTACCCTAAGACCCCTAATACCTACATGAGTAAGCAAAGTAATTTACCTTACTAAGCATGCCCTATGCCCTAGTGGTGCCACATCAATAATCAACCAATAGCAATTGTCCCCATGACCTGACCCCATGACCCAGTTCCAAGGCTAGACTTGTTTTAGCTTGTTCTAAGACAAGGCTAGACTTTTCCAGAAGGTTCTATGAACTATGACATCATCTAAAGGAATGTTCTATACTATGACATCATAGTTCCAGCATGTTCCACAAGGTTCCAGAGAGTTCCATCATGTGATACACAGATAAGGAAAGGAGCACATCAGCGCATCAGAGACAGGAGGCGCATCAGCGCATCAATTGATAGGCACTGAGAATAAGCGCCGGAATAAGCGCCAGATAAGCGCTGGATAAGCGCCTAAATAGATGCCGGATAAGCGCTGGATAAGCGCCTGACAAGCGCTTAAATATTCCCAATAATACCGTTGCCTGGTAAGGCAAGTTTTGTAGAAACATTGAAAATCTGTGACATGCAGCATCAAGATGTCTAGCATGAATTCCGTTTCTGCCTCGGAGTTAGGGGGGATGCATGGAAGTGCAACATATTCCGGCGTTGTGGGGATGTCAATGGTCAGGACGGCATGGTCTGAGCCCATGTGCATGTTAGTATCAACAGTGAGAGTGGTGAGAGGATGATCAATGAAAGCTGAGTCGATCCATGCCAGATCAATGACAGATGGTGCAAAACCTTGTCTGTGCGGGAAGTGTGTGTACACGTCCGGTGAGTTCAACAGCGAGACATTGATGTCTGGCATGAGGTCAATGATGTCCTGCGCGTGTCAATTGTTGCGGCGACCTGACTCCCAGAGCATGTGATGAAGGTTGAAGTCACCCGCCACTAGTGTGAAGGGTGGGAGGTGTTGCGCTGCAAGGAGCGCATTGGTGGCCTTGTGCATATCAGGATGGCTGTACACATTCAAGAAGAAGCGTTCAGTATCTCCGAAGGAAACCGGAAAACATAACAGGTGAGGAGGCGAAATAATGTTGTGGCGTGTCCGTAGGTTGGAGCCCGCCCACCTACGGTTAACATAGCATGCTACTCGTGTTTGTCGAATATCACCGACCTCTAGGAGGATCCAGTCTCTTGATTGTGCCTGTGTTTCAAAGAACTCATTGCTGTGAGGGTTTGTGGTAGAGGGAGTGTGTTTGAGAATTGCGTATGCAGGCTCCTGGATAAAGATGGCGTCCGCTTGGAAAAAGTGTTGTAACACGGCTGCAGTATTATTAGCTGTATGATTAGCATTGGAAGAGATTACCCGGAATATTGTATGAGCTGAGTCTGTCATGGAGTTTAGGATGTTCTAGCGAGTCCGGGGGGTTGACACCCCATGCTGATGCGAGTATTCCGATTAGGTCAAGTGACCTGACGGAAATTGATGTGAGGAGGTCTTCGCGCCGCCTGTGAAGCTGGCTGGTGGGCCTGTATCCACTCCCGGTCGCGGCAATGCTGGAAGAAGGAACAGTCAGGAGAGTCTGCGCGGTGTGCCTCACCACAGTTAAAACATTTGGTGTCCGCCAGAGGCGCGAGACAATTGTGGTTGTGTTTGTCGTGCGGTTGTGTGCACACGGGGCACCTTACCACTTGCGAGTGACAAATGTCAGCGGGATGACCCCAGCGTTGGCAAACAGCGCATCGGGGGGTTGCAGGCCAGAAGTTGTGAGCCTGCACGGCTCGGCATGTGCCACCATTGAGGTACACAATCTGGTGCATGATTTGGCGCATGCAGCGGGATGTGGAGCTGTTGTAGAAGTCCATGAATACAGTACCAAAGGAGGACCCTTCGGAGATTTGGACGTGCGGGTTGCCAATCATGGTGACCCCCTCCCATGCATATTGGCTCAGCAAAGACTCTTTAATCTGTTGGATAGACTCGTTAGAAGTGGCAACAGACGGATCAGAAAAGGGAACGCAATGGTAAAGCACACCGTTGCCAAATCGGAATTTTGAGCACGCTGGGGTAGCGCCACACAGACCCCTGCATTTGTTCCAAAAGGATTCGATGACTGCCTCCGTGCCTTTGCAGGGCGAAGTTCAAAACTGGAGGTGCAACGCATTGTTCAACCGTCGCATGAATAGGATGTCCGGAGCATCCTGTGGGATGCGCTTGTCGATCTTGGCCTCCTCGTACTCAAGGGAGAAACCGCTATGAAGTTGCTGGTCGTTGGGAATGTCAGAAATTGAGATGTTGCCGCTGGTCGGCTTTACTGTGATACCCTTGAAGGTGTTCCGTGGAGCATGTCAAGGGACAGCTCGATTGGGTGGTGTAGGGATCATCCTAGTGGCCATAGTAAGTACTGCCTCAGTTGGGGTGTCAGGTAAGGCAGTTGCAAGAGCGGAGGTGATGTTCAGGAGAGTGTTGGCCGGACGCAACTTGAGGGCTTGCGCGTAAGTTGGGGCAGGTCAATTGGCCATGGGGACAGGAGGCGGACCCGATGAGGCGGAGAAGGAAAGGGTGGGTTGGCCCGTGTGGTGAGTCGGGCTACCTCCGGCTCGTGGGAACGCGTGTGTTGGTCGAACTGTTTGAGTAGCGGGCTGGGCGTGAATGGCTGCTGGGGGTGTTAAGCTTGGCGCTGTGCGAGGAGAGGGGGCGGACACACTGCGCTGAATGGCAAGATCCGTGTCCACTGTGTTGTTCCACGTGTTGATGAGGAACCGTAAGTTGTTGACAATGGGAAGAATGTTGTTATCAAAGGCTTTTGTGTGACGTGCCAGTTCACGGATCTGGTGCATAACTGCCGGCTCCGTGAGGAAGGCGGCGAGGGTGGAAAGGGTGGCAGCGAAGACAGGCAGGGACTCGCTGATCTGATCCTCGCTATTGCAGGGGAGGTAGGCATTGCAAGGCACGTCTGGAGAGGCATTGTCTCCTCACAGATCGATGTCTTCATCAATGGTTTGCGGTTCAATGGAGGGGGCAGGTTGAGGGGGCTGTGGGACAAAGCTGACAGGAGCACTGTGAGGGTGATTATAATATGGCGCACCAGGAACCTCCGAGGGCAGTAGCTGATTAAACTAAGCCTTGTGCATCGGGGGCGGCGCGGTCACGTAGTCCAAGGACTGTTGGGATGGGGGTAGGGTCATGCCTGCTTCTGGTAGAATGCCAGACATGATGGATCGAGTAGCGGGACTTTAACGGGGGAGGGGGGGGCTAATAACGCGAATCTGAGAAGAGTAGAAGTAATTAAGGTGTTTTTAAGGAAGAACTCAAGCGATTAACGGGGAGAGGAAGGGGAATGGTGACGAGGGAGGCATTATGTTTGAGCGTGGGAATTTTCTAGGTGGTGGTGGTATGGGTTCAAGAAGCGGCGTCCCATCACGCCTGTCATGAGCCTGTCTGGTGTTTCATTAGGAAAGCAAGCGGGAGCTCTCCTGCTACTACAGCAAGACGGTACTGTGATGGAAAACAGGTGGAATTAAGGTGCGACATAACATGTTATCATATGATATTCAATATATTGAAGAAGGCGGAGCATTTGTAGCCGTTCATTACAGCCACCACCCCAAACATAGTAACAGACTCGCACTCAGTTGTCAGTCAAGTCAACAACATTGTCACTTTCGTCTCCTCAAACCAAATGGGAAGGTCCCCGCGTGACAAGTCGAGCTTCAGCTTGACGCGGCTGTAAGTCTAGTGCATCCCGCTGTTCCTAATGATCACCGTAAGCCCAAGTTCAGGTGTTTGAGACAATGAAGAGCAATAGGGTGTACGTACCCGTAATGCTTCTATATCGAGCAAGGTAGTATGGTAGTGCACTCATAGTTTGTCTATATTGAGCATGTCTTTGTCCTGGGCTGAAGAGCTTGACCCCTGCGCCGTGCGGCTGGTTACCACAGAGGACTGATGTTTAGTACGCTGACGTTTTGAAGGAGCGCCCACAGCGGCAGCAGATGCTGGACGCTTGGCTGATGGAATTGGTAAGTCAAGTGGAATGATCCCTTGTGCTTGAATAATATCTAGGTCCCTGCGTCTCATGAGGACATTCGCTCAGAATCTAACAAACAAATCTAACCTTTTGGACAATAGCGCCATGTGTATACAAAGTATGGGGAGTCCATTGGGTTGATATAGGTAAACTCCAAGCTTGTTGTAGGTTTGAATTCCTCAACCTCACCTAACCTGAGAGACATTGCAGGTCTACATGTCTTGAGCCATAAAGTACGTACGTTACGCAATGTCTGCCAAGCTTTTTCGCCTTTTCATGCACAGGTGTTTCTTCTACTTCCACGCTTGGACTCCTCCATTGCACCTAACCTGAGAGACATTGCAGGTCTAGATGTTGTGAATCAGAAGGGACGTACGTTACACAGTGCCCGCCAGCCTTTTTTGCCTTTTCATGCACAGGCTTTTCTTCTGATTCATCTATTGTCAGACCTTCTGGACTTGATTAGAACATCTGTTACGCGAAATGATACAAGGTGAATAGTTCCGAGATTCTTGATACTAGGTTTGCTCGTTTGCAAGGCATTGTCTAGTCTCGTTCCCAGACGTTTGAACGGGGAGACAGTCACTATCACTCCTGCCAGAAACGGAAATACTTCCTGATTGGGACAAAGTTGGATGTAAACGTGTGATCGAGCAGAATGTCATTTGAGTGAGTGTTTGAACGTCTGCTCCGTTTCGCCCTTGTGGGTGTAGATGACCCTGTCACGTGCGCTTGATCTATCTGTGTAATCTTGATAGCACGCGTCGGGCAACGCATCATCCTGCTTGTTGTATTTTATTGCCTTGCCCTCGTCCCCCTCGTCCCTCTCATCCATAAATATTCTAATTTCAACTCTCATAAATTATGGCATCCGAAGAAGAATATGATAGTTTTTTTCCGCCCCTTCCTGATGTGCCATTCCGCTTGCCGTTATTTGGGGTGACCTTGATTTTGTGGTAGATGTGTGGGATGGTAAGCCCGTACTGGTATATCTCAGCGCCTTCGAGCTTGATTGTCGTCGAGTTCTTAGCCGTCTGAGGTGTCAGCGCAAATGGGCCCCATCCACACTCCTGGATGTTGACGAGCAAACTGAGTTGTTCAGATGGGTCATTTCAGAAGCGCCGCTGACATGCATCCTGCGTTGAGCACTACTTGTGCAAGCTGCGGTATGCAAGTCACGTAGTTGTCAAAGCAAGATTGTATCGCTGATTATCGGACAGCAGATCTATGGATGATGTAGATTAGATATGTAGATAGATAAGATCAGATAGTACATAAGATGTGATTCCACCATCATTATGGCCACACACAATGTGATACTTGCACCTTATGGCATTGTGTTCCAGTAGTTTCCATGACTGAATAGCAGAAGTACCATGAGGCTTCTGCATGACTCATATTTCATATACCAAGTGTATTGAGCTTACTAAAGGCTCAGTCAGCACCATTCAGTTATGTAGGATGCTCAGTCATCGCTTACATTCTCTATTCAGTAGTATTAGCAAGCAGGACTGTGCATTATCAATCCTTACTCATATGACATTACTGTAGCATTAGTAATCTGGTTACAGACATGTATATATACCGCTCCTAGAGAGCAGAGAAATGATAAGACACTTACTCCCAGAGTTAGTTGACCTTCCAAGTCATCTCCTACACTTGTAACTTTCAAACAGGTTATGAGCCCCAGCTTCTAACTCTTCTTACCACTCCTCTACTCTGAAACCTTCTTCAAGCTCGACACTACAGAACTGTTACTTCATGAGTAACATTCTTTTCTACACATTGTAGGCCACTTTGTAGTAGAAGACCCAGTTGTAGTAGACTAAGCCTTGCCTCTCCTCGCCCATTTTTCCCATAACTATTTTCTACAGAATTGCCCCTGCTTTCTTACCCCTGGAACACGCGCACAGTCACATCCAATTGGTAGCGTACACCTCATACATGTTCTTGGCTTGTGATTCACTATCACAATCACACACCTACTCGAACAAAGCCCAATAAGGTGGCGTTCAAAGGTGATTGAAAGGGTCTTTTGTCTTAGACAATTAGGAGGCTGTGAAAAGCGGTGAAAGGAGGGAAAGTAGGTGTCACCTTGAGCTCGTGACTCAAGGGACTCAAAGGGAGCTGTGTACGACGCACAGTAAACACCCTTGGCATTCCCAATTCATCAGTTTCTGTAGAATTTAGTAGAGACTTATGTCAAACTTTGTTACTTTTGGTTTCACGGAGATTTTGTCTCCTGCACATTTGCATGTTAGTTACACGCACTCTATTTGTTTCACCATTGCTTATTGTTCGGTTGAAGTCGAATTTGGGGATAGTTTTTGTGAAGAATCTCTTGTGCAAGAGGTTTTCTCACAGTTTATTCCTTTCACAGAAATTCCTTGCACACTTCCGAGAATTATTCTCTGGATCGACACCGAGAACCAACGAGCACTCCGACCTGCATTCCGTTTCACCCACAAATTTTAAACATGCCCGCCCGCCATATGAATGCTATCTTTGAAATGGCTGAACAGCGCTCCAGGAACTGGGAACAGTTTTTGGAAAGACGTACTAAGCGAGTTTGCCTGGCCGGAGGTAACACGTTACAGATTTGACAAATCGGACCAGACATGCTAAGGTTCAATTACAATTATTTAGAATCTGGTAGGACCATCACACATTCCATTTTGATACCATCCTGAACCAGCAATGGCATACGGAGGCTAGAAAAGCTTGCTGTGCCAATTGAGATGGCAGAAATCCGCAACACGCTGAGACACCGAGTCACGCTTCAAACTAAGAACAACCTTAAAGACAACACAACCAACCACGAAGTGGCAATAGAAGTGTAAAGGTGTGGAAGCGCGGAAGTGTTAAAGTAATGCGAGGTGGTCTAAGAGTCCTAGTTTTACCTGTGCTAAAAAAAGCGACAAGGGTTTTGTGATGTAGTTTATATGAAGGGAGCTAGCTGGGCAACTACCACGCGTATCGCGGGTAAAAGGCAAGTCGGCGCGGTGAAAGCAAAAGGGTTATAGCGTGGCTCTAAGAGAACGGCGCGTGGAGAGACGCAGAAGATAAACGCAGGCGCAATATGAATCTCGAACACAAAACGCGGTCGCTGGTGAAGATGAAGTAGTCGCTGTAAAACGCGGGCGCAGTGAAAGTGAACGCAGTAAGCTCGACGCAGTGAAGATGAAACGCAACGCAGTAACGCAGTAAAATAACGCAGTTAAGAAGCAAACGCAGTATAACGAAGCCGAAAGGAAACGTTGATACGCCCGGAAATCAGCTAGGCGCGGAGACCCGGCAGCAGCCCGCCATTTGCGCGGCCCGCGTCATCCTGAGCGGCAGTCCCTCCACTTTCCCAGTGTCACGAGCACGAGGAGTTCGCCGAGGTCACGAGGAGTTCGCCGAGGTCACGAGGAGTCCGCCGAGGATCCGAGGACTTGACAAGGAGCAATGCGCCGGAAACATCCGCTTCTTCTGCGTTGTCTCATTGCAACTTCTTTCCCGTTTATGTCCGCTGCGTCTACCAACAACAACCCGCCTCGAGTCTGCCGTTACTGTCCCACCGTTCCCCACCTACCCGACGGTCGCTGCCCTTACAGCCCGCGCCCGCGCGAGGTTCCACGCCGTTATCCCATCATCCCCACGCCCACACCGCCGCCAGAACCCTCAGCAGCGCCTACGGTCTCCCCTGAGAGATCAACTCCTAAATCACCCTCGCCAGCATTGTCCGTCGCCTCTGTCGCGGACTCGCTTGATAACTGCTCCTATTGCGACACTCAGAGCGACCACCCAATTCCCCTACGCACAGGACCTTTCGTCCCGCTCGACTGTGATCGCCCGCGCGCGCCACACCCAGATTGCTGGCTATCTCCAGACTTTGAAGGCGAGGACCACGAGTGCGAACTAGTGCAGTTCAATCTTACCAGCTCTACCAACGTCGTCGTTGGCCACGCGTTCGCCTGTAATACGCACCGCCGCTCGGGAGGTGTGGTTCTACACTACCGCCCCCGCGCGCAGTCTGCCGAGTCCAATTGACGGTGATTTCACATAGCCTTCCGCTGCGACCCGCGCGCTATTAGTTATCTTTCTCTTACGTTTCCTTTCGGCTTTGTTATACTGCGTTTTCTTTTTAACTGCGTTATTTTACTGTGTTACTGCGTTGCATTTCATCTTCACTGCGTCGAGCTTACTGCGTTCACTTTCACTGCGCCCGCGTTTTACAGCGACTATTTCATCTTCACCAGCGACCGCGTTTTGTGTTCGAGATTCATATTGCGCCTGCGTTTATCTTCTGCGTCCCCCCCCCCCGCGCGCCGTTTTCCTACAAGCCGCGACATCTCCCGCGCGTTCTCTTTGAGCCGCGCTATAACTCTTTTGCTTTCACCGCGCCGACTTGCCCCTTTTACCCGCGATACGCGTGGTAGTTGCCCGTCTACCTCCCTTCATATAAACTTTATCACAAAAACCTTGTCGCTCTTTTAGCACAGGTAAAACTAGGACTCTTAGACCACCTCGCATTACTTTAACACTTCCGCGCTTCCACACCTTTACACTTCTATTGCCACTTCGTGGTTGGTTGTGTTGTCTTTAAGGTTGTTCTTAGTTTGAAGCGTGACTCAGTGTCTCAACGTAAGAGAAAGATGAACTAATGGCGCGCGGGTCGCAGCGGAAGGCTATGTGAGATCGCCGTCAATTGGACTCGGCAGACTGCGCGCAGGGGCGGTAGTGTAGAACCACACCTCCCGAGCGGCGATGCGTATTACAGGCGAACGCGTGGCCAACGACGACGTTGGTACAGCTGGTAAGATTGAACTGCACTAGTTCGCACTCGTGATCCTCGCCTTCAAAGTCTGGAGATAGCCAGCAATCTGGGTGCGGCGCGCGCGGGCGATCACAGTCGAGCGGGACGAAAGGTCCTGTGCGTAGGGGAATTGGGTGGTCGCTCTGAGTGTCGCAATAGGAGCAGTTATCAAGCGAGTCCGCGACAGAGGCGACGGACGACGCTGGCGAGGGTGATTTAGGAGTTGATCTCTCAGGGGAGACCGTAGGCGCTGCTGAGGGATCTGGCGGCGGCGTGGGCGCGGGGATGATGGGATAACGGCGTAGACTCTCGCGCGGGCGCGGGCTGTAAGGGCAGCGGCCGCTGGGTGAATGGGGAACAGTGGGACAGCAGCGGCAGACTCGAGGCGGGTTGTCGTTGTTAGACACCGCGGGCATAAACGTGGAAGAGATCGCAATGAGGCAACGCAGAAGAAGCTACAGCTAGGGACGCGAAGAGACTCCCTCGACGCGAACGCAAAGTGTAAAGTGTACTCTGGAAACTGGGGTGTGGATTGATTGATTTTTACACAGTACAAACAACACCTTTATATATACCCTAAAGACCCTCTCCTAAACCTTTCCTTCTATGTCCTAAACCCAAACGCGAGAGCGAGGAAACGGGGTGGCAGAATACTTCCGTCTGCGGAGGCAAAAATGCCCAGCGAGTCGACGCCCGGCGGGACACAGCGTTCGTCGACGCGGAGTAGCGGCGCGCGCACTTGCGCTGAAGAGGCGCCATCCGTCGCAAGCAGGTGATGAGGCGCCGTCCAAGAGTTGCACAGCGTGGCGTGATAGGAGCCTTCCTGAAACGGGGTTCGTGCGTCAAGTTTCATCTACCGTTGGTCCGACCCGCGTCCGAAACTCTTGGTGGCTGGCCGGCCCATGCTCCGATGCAAAAGGGGCGTGTCTGTGAGTCAGAGTTCGGTGCGATCCCTCGGCCTCGGATGTTTCTGGCGCATTTGCTCCTTGTCAAGTCCTCGGACCCTCGGCGGACTCCTCGTGACCTCGGTGAACTCCTCGTGACCTCGGTGAACTCCTCGTGCCCGTGACGCTGGGAAAGTTGAGGGACTTGCCGCTCAGGATGACGCGGGCCGCGCAAATGGCGGGCTGCTGCCGGGTCTCCGCGCCTAGCCGATTTCCGGGCGTATCAACGCACGGTCTAACAATTGTCACACCCCTCCTGCCACTTTTGATCGCAAATCCCCTCGCCCCTGCCCTTGTCCACAGGAAGCCGTTAACCGTATTATCAACAACATCGACACCTCCGTTCACACAGACATGCGTCGAAGGGGGAACAATACTCCTCGCCTCGCCAAGCTCTACAACAAGCAGCAACACCGCTGTAACACTTCTCAACCTCAAAGACAGCCAAACGCACCTCGAGGACAAGGTTTCTGACGCAGAGACAGGGGTTCGACGCGGCAGACAGGGACATGGAGTGGATAACGACGAAGTGGTGGTGGTAGGCGTGAAGCACAATACTCTCACCAGCTATAAATCTTATGCAGATATCTAGCCCAGTAAAGACCAAGTTAGAATTGATACTACCCGCTATGTAGTACAAGAGGGGGTTTGCTTACCTAGCCCAGTACAGACCAAGAGGTTGAGATGGGGGCTAGGAGCGTACATGCAGCTGCTTATATAGACTTCAGGGACCTGCACACAGACCATGTTAAGGGCAGGCTTTGCAAGAAGCCGTGTGAACGAAGAACAAAAGAACTACCTAAAGGAGAACAATAGCTATTGTCTAGACCTTGCCAAGAACTCTACTCGTGAGAGAATCTATCTAAAAGGAGACCAACTATTGTATTCCATTCCCACACCTGTGAGAACATCCTTCCATAAAGAGAACAATAGGGAAAGAACAATAAGGAGCCCATGTGGACAGTATCTATGACGTCAAACCCTAGCTATGGGCTGAGCCATGTGCTTGTAGCCATGTGGTCTTACTTAAGCTAAGTCACCTGCCAGTGTGACGTAGTAGCAAGTAATGTGACCGTGTGGAGCATCTAAGCCACGTGATACGGGCGCTTAATAGACGTGAAAAGGAGTTTGTGCAGAGAAGGTTGCAACTGAGCTGCAGCCCGGAGTTTTACAGATAAAAACAAGAGGTAAATTGCGAAAATTAAGGGCTAGTCAGGCCATCCATGACAGTTTCCGCACAAACCACCGCGGACGAGTCCAATTCAAACTGGAGCAAGCCGTGCCGCCCGTTGCAGCGAACAGAGCTGGTCTCCACTTCCTTGTCAACCACCGCACCCACGCACTCCTGCTGTACCCGTCAACGTCAAGCAAGACATTCCTATGGTTCTTGTCACAAACATGCACACTTTTTCCTTTCTTTTCCTCTCTAATTTCCTTATCTTATCTTATCAATGGCACATGACTCCTGTATGTGATCAAGTACATGTGACAGACTGGTCACATGATCATAGAAGGTGCTGGAACCTTGTGGAACATTGTAAAACATCACACCATAGCACACCATACATTCCCACGGCAGTGTTAGGAGTACAGACCCTGTACCAGGGGTCCTTGTCTGAGATATATATAAACCCACCCTGTAGCTCCCTAAAGACCTCAGATTCTACCTCCTGGTCTTTAGGTGACATCCACCTTGTACCAAGTCCATCGCTGTACTAATATAACCTGGTCTTTAGCTCACTGTTAGCTGTTCCCCCGTTGTCATCTCTCTCCCTTTCCTCATTACCATTACCCCTGTTGTCATTGTCCACGCGAGTTCGCTCGTCGTTCCTCCCCCCTGTCATCACTTCCTCGCTCTTCATAGAGTTTGGTTGTGTTCTTGACAGTTCTGCTGTCACCTGTCACCCCAAGCACCACCATTGTCAACAAGCCCGTCAAAACAATTGAGGAGTTCTTTGGGGAAGATTGCCCTGTCACTCCAACCACTGAGCTTCCTGATGTGAGCTCGTACTGCTTCAAGTGGGACAAATTGACCGGAACTGTGTTGCAAAACGCACAGGATGTTGCAGACAAGATTTGGGATGGCAAGTTCACCGACGCCGAACCCCACATCATGGATGCAATGTCTTTCATCACGGACAATGTTGTGGTGCTCAAGTCGAACATCAAAGGAGGAGGAGGTTGCCTGTTTTATCCACTAAAAGAGGAAGAAATTGAGCCATACAAATTCATTGCAGCATCAGCTCGAGTTGCAATCATGATGCGACAAGATTTCGTCTGGTACCGCACGGATGGGGAACGGGAACCATTCCAGCTCCGACACAACAACTTCCACACTGCTATGCAGGTTGTCCAAGGCAACGACAAGTTCAGCGAGCAAAAGCTTGTTCAAATCATTGCCTGGCGCCTCAAGCAGAACAAGGACTGGACCACAATGTCCAAAGAGGTCAAGGACCAAATTTGCAACTGGTCACAGCTAGCTGAGGAAAGACAAAGTGTCGAGCAGCCAACTGAGGAGAATGAGCTTCTCCAGATGTTGGACAGGATGGTAGCTAGAAATAGCGAATACAGGGGCAATCGAAACTGGCGTATTTCCGCACATGTACCATATAAAATGTTGCAATATGTATTTGTACATTTGCACACAGTCACTTTCAACAAGTTTCTGTAGTTGTACTTGTAGTACTTTTGTACCACCTTTCCTTCGTCTCTGCCGTCTTGTTGAATCGTTAGTAACGCGTCTTATGTTTCCTATAGATAAACTTGTAAAAATCTGGCACCGCGTTGTAAACAACTATATCACTTCTTTAATACCATCAACAAGTGCAATACATCTTTTGTCTCCTTCGAACAATATCTCTCGTCTTGTGTCACTCAACCTTGTCCATATCGTCTATTTTGACAAGACAGAGCTGATTACTTTGAAGACACCAATCTAATTGCTGTATGCTCTGAAGGACAATACATTGCTCCTAACAACAAACAGCTCGGTGAAATCAATACAGAGAATATCGGAGAAGAACCGCATCTTGGTTGGGATCTTATTGTAAACAACACTCCAACTCCATCCTCACCATCTTCTCTCCTGCTGATGCAGCAGTGATTGCTAAATGGAAGATGTTGAATATACGCGCAGCTGGATACCTTTTGTCAAAGATTTCCTTCAATATTATCAAGTCTAAACTTGACAACAATCAGATCACTGATGCGAAGTACATCTGGGACACCATGAAGAAAGAGTACAAAAAGTCCAACATACTTGAGAGCATGGTTGCGTTCAAGAAATTGAACAACCTGGTCTTTGATGAAAATCAAGAAATACGTCCTCAGATCAAAAAGTATCAGACCATGATCAAAGATGTTGCTACTGCTGGTCTCACTCTTGACAACAAAATGAAGGCTTTCCTGTTGCTGGGAAAACTTCCTCCTTCATATGATCTTGCTTTATCCGCATACATCAGCACTATTGATGACGTGAAGAACTTGACTTTGAGTAACATTATTCCTAAGATTGAAGCTGAGGAAACTAGGCGTCTATCTAACGAAG
This sequence comes from Cytidiella melzeri, assembly GCA_022592445.1. Taxonomy (NCBI): domain Eukaryota; kingdom Fungi; phylum Basidiomycota; class Agaricomycetes; order Polyporales; family Irpicaceae; genus Cytidiella; species Cytidiella melzeri. The sequence goes on from JABYQR010000367.1 coordinate 18,168, forward strand.
TAGGCAATTCTGCTTCAAGGATAACTCAAGTCAAGCGGTTCAATAAAGGTTCAAAGAGGTGTGACAGATGTGGCAAGACCAATCATTCTACCGAGGAACACTGGGACACTAAACCGTCCAATAACAATACTCGGAAGAACAAGTCGTCTGGAGCGCAGCACAATCAGCAGCAGAACAAGAAGAAACAGGATAACAAGAATGGGAAAAAGGATCAGAAGGGAAAAGGAAAAGCACAAGTTCAAAGTGTTAACGTAAAAACTATGCCTGTATTCGAGAATGAGTCCTTCGAAATGATCACTCTTGGCACTCAGTCCAAATATAGAACATATGAGTGACTGCTATGTACCATATCCCCCTATTTTGAGTAGTATATACCGTCGGCTAACGACAATCCATATCACTATACTTGAGTACGAGCAACCATATATTTGTGTCATTCATTTTGACTATATTATTGCACTACATTTGAGTAACAGCAGACATACATTTGCGTTGTGTGGATGGTTATACATACCATCGAAATAGTATACCGAACAAACATGAATAGCAGCCAGCATTACAATGTAACTGCTGTCAAAGAAGCATACATTGACCACATTTTACATGACATTAAAGATATATATTCTGTGCAGCTATGGGTGTAGGAATGGATATACATCAAGTACAATTTCTTTGGAGTTTGTCATTGTTTTGTGTGCAACCCACATGAAAGCAATTGGGCATGACCTCATTTGAGCGGACCTGCCCCAATGCATAGAACCATCATTTGGGTGTGTGCTAAGATGTCTTGCCACGCATTTTAGGTACCAGCCCATATATATAGCAGAGGGTGTTTAGGATACATAACACGAGATTGGCATGTGTACCAATTACTCTGCTATGATGTATTCAGTGTGAAATGCATCTGAACCAAGGTTCATGTTGCATTCATGGGAACACAATATACACAGGAGCTACACAATTGGTTGTCATTGTTGTGGGTGCGACCCACATGGAAGCAATTGGGAATGACCTCATTTGGGCGGACCTACCCCCATGTATAGCAGTGTCATTTGGGTATGTGCTAAGATGTCTTGCACCACCTTTTACGTACCAGCCCATATATATAGCAGAGGGTGTTTAGGATACATAACACGAGATTTGCATGTGTGCCGATTACTCTGCTATGATGTATTCAGTGTGAAATGCATTTGAACCAAGGTTCATGTTTCATTCATGGGAGCCCAATATACACGGGAGCTACACAATTGGTTCTCATTGTTGTGTGTGCAACCTACATGGAAGCAATTGGGAATGACCTCATGTGGGCGGACCTACCCCCATGTATAAAAGTGTCATTTGGTTGCAAGCATGCATAGCTCAAATGTCTGTGATGTCAATGTTCCCCCACGTTCCATTTTCAGCGTTTTACTTCCCCGGCCTGCCCCGGAATGTTCTGTGTTCATTTTGAAAACTGAAACACGACATCTTCCCTCACTTTGAAACCCAAGCATGTCTCACTCAAGGAGGATTCCTACCCGCCGCATCCCGAGGATCACTCCGGCCAGTGTTCCTGCCTCACTAGAGTGATGGCACCTGCCAGGAAGTCGAGCAACCTTGGACTGGGGTGATCTTGTTACAGATCCCCGAAGCTCTCACAGCTATGAGAACCTGTTTTCTGCAACCGTTAATAGCCCTTCGCCTTCCAGCCTGGGATCTTCTCAAACCACCTGCGCTGAGCAGAACAGTGCTTGCCAGTACCCTGCTGGCTACACTGATCATCTCCACCACCACTCTGCCGACCACACCTACAATCTTCACCGTCTTGCCCACACCAACTACAGCCAGAATAATCAGCCTTCCAATATAAGTGGGATCAGGAGTGGAGTTATGGTGTGTGCCAGCCCTACTTGTCAGGACTGGAAGGATCGAATGGTATCACCATGGAGAGTACATTGGGCCCCAAAGCGCATTGGGCGAGGAGCAACGGTGTTACTGGATGCGTCTGGCAGGGGAGAGGAAGAGGTGGCGTACAAGATTGAGGGGATATACTTAGAGGCAAGGTTGTCAATTGGTATGTGGGCCAGTCCTGTATATGACGACACCTTGCCTACCAGTATACTCTTCATCCCTCATGCTTATGCTCGTCTGAGCTTTGTGGATAGACTGGTCCGTAGAATACGCCGTAGCCAGCTTCTGGATGGTAGCAGCTTTCTGTTTTTCTGACTTTGTCATATTTTTCTACAGACGTTTGCTCACTGCCCTTCATTTCTACGCTCTTTTATTGAAGAATCACTCTTTTCATAGTATAACGGTAGCAGCTTTCTGTTCTTCTGACTTTGTTAACAGACTTTTGCTTACCGCCCTTCATTTCCACGTTCTTTTCTTGAAGAACCACTCTTTTCTATAGTATACTCGAATTTTCTTGCTACGTGAGTACCAGTAATGTTACACATTTACATAGGGTGCATATGGGCTTAAGTGCTGCTTATTAGACGCACAGGCCTAGAAAACATGATTGCAATTGTTCTTTACATGCAGCAGTAGCTCGCATGCATTACTGTCCATACATATTTGCATTTCTACCAAGGAAACCCGTGTCCAGATGCTTTCCAAAATCAGACAAGAATGGTGCAGCTCCAGGATTAATGCCCATACGCTCTGCCACCAGGAACCTGTGGTAGTGAGCATACGCAAGTCTGTCCCCCCCCTTCCAATCCTTCACTTCATGTTGCAAGGCATTGCCTGCAATAAAGCAAGCATCTCCAGGATGATATCGCACACTTGCACCAATATCCGGTAGATCCAGCTTGCAGTCTTGATCTGTACCACAGCTGAATAGAAGATCATATCAGGCAGGGCGGCCAAGTCGGTCCCGATGAGAAGGAGTAACCCGGTTACCAATAACCGCTATACCAGAAAACACCGAGGGCCAAAAGCCACTTTGACTATATGTTGCCTCAACTCCAACACCATTGATTCTGTTATGGACCATCTTCATCCCGGCCAGAAATTGAGTAGGAGCAGCTAGACAAGTTGCTGCATTGAGAACATATTCTGCTGGCCGTATGCGCCGGAGCCATTTCCCTACATCTCTATTTGCAAGCATTGAGCTTTGATGAATAGGATAGCTACAGTCTTTGCTGCTGGTCAGAAAATGTCAGATTAACACAAAACAGGCATACCTCATGTCCCTGAGCAAACCAGCATACTGAAATATCTGTTACTCCAAGAAGGCCGCCAGTGGGACGGTATAGATTTTTTCGAGATCTCCAAGTAGTTGATTTGTCCGTGATGTTTTTTTGCAATTCAGAGGAGATGTGTTTGCAGCCATTGTACATTGTCTCCTTGGGTTTTTTGACAAGAACACACATTCTATGTTCAGATCAAGATGTATACGTACTTTTTTGATTGGAATAGTAAGCGCGGCAGCACCCATACTAACACTTGTCCATGTTGATCAACAATTACAGATGGCTCATTCAAATCCCCCAGGTATGTTGATCCAAAATATTTCCGCAGTGTTTCAGTATCCCGCTTCTTCCCTTCAGATGAATCAACTTGGAAGGCCTTTGCTTTTGCTGACCAGGCTTCAAGACCCCAAGGAACACAAGCTGCAAATTGATGATGAGAGCATATTCATGTCAGTGTTTGTTTATGCACAAGGAACATGTGGAGCAGCATCAATCATGTATAAGGCACGTGTGAGCAGATCATGCATTTGGCCAAACAACTTGCAAATGACATGCTGAATGCGTAGAAGTCAGCCTATATATTGCAGCCATGTGCACATGCTAGCAAGCCGGCAGCTGTGCCCATATATAGTCAGCAATTATGCATGCTATGTGCTATGTATAGGATGGCCAGATGTGAGAAGCGACGTCTATAACAGTGAAGTAGACATGGCAGCAAGCCAATGTTCAGCTATATATAGCTGCTATAATCACATTATATGCATAATTTGAGGCCATAGATTGACTCAGATCCAGCAAGTGCAATACTATGTATAGATATCAAGTGCATGTGGGAGATATCAATACATAGACAGCAGATGCGTGCTTGCAAATAGCATCTACGTGATCGAAGGCAGAATATTCTGCAAAAAGTACCCAAAGCCTGGCAAGTAGAAAGGTGAATTGAAATGCTCACATGGGTTGAGTATTGCACATGCCACTGTCAGAGCAACATTCTGAAGCTCTCATTCTTGAACATCACTGGCTGAGACATCAATATCCGCCCATTTCTTATAAAGCTTCTCTCGTTCATCCATCAGAACCTTGTACACCACATGTCGCTCCCGAGACTTCTTTGATTTCTGGGAAGGTGTCTGCCGGTTGCCATTGGAGTAAAATGATGTAGCAGACCGGAGAATAGCGTCAAGTCGCTTCTGCATTTCATCCTGAAGATGGGTTAACCTGACCAAGATCACATCGGAAGCTGAAACAAATGCCAAGGAAGTTTGTAGCACGACATACTCAGTAATGGTAAGTTGATTCAAGCTGTCTTCATCAGCTGATTTGCAAGGCATCTGGAAGCAAGAAATAGCACTGCAGAACAACAAGCTTGAGGCAGTGTAAAATCTGTTTCTATAGAAACCATTTTTCGGATTCATTTGTCTATTTATTTATTTATTTATTTGATAATGTTTCTTTAGAAGAGTGGGCCAAATCCTGAAAGATTTATGAGGTATCCAATTATAATGGAGGTCAGATCAGCAACCCCATTGTGTTCTTGTCTTGGGTGCAATCATCATATAATGAGCAATGAGATATATCCCTAGCTATATCACATAAAAGCTGCAGTCGTAGATTACAAATGCTAGTAGCAACTTCACTAAGAATTTGGTAGATATTGTTGACAATATTACATGGTTGCTTATATGTGAGTGCTATGAATAGTAGCAACTTCACAATGGATTTTGTATCTATTGCTACGATATTACATGGTTGCTGATATGTAGTGCTATGAATACACGGGTAAAATGCATGATAGCCGTCATGTATTTACATAGTTGCCAACACGGGTATGCTATGGGTACACACGTTGAAGCATGGCAGCTGTCATGCAGATTCTAAACTACTGTGAATAGATACTGAAGGTGCATGGCAGCTGTTGTGCATATTATCCAGCTACATCACATCACTGCTAACGCAAGTGTGCTATTGTAAATAGAGTCGCATAATGCATGGCAGCTGCTGTGTATATTAGACTAGTGTCACAAAGACCAATACATGTGGCTCAACTCCACATGCAAGCTAAACACTTCTTTGATATATGCACATTATATATGCATTGTAAATATCAGTAGTGCTTATGTATAATATCATTGAGCACCTGGTAGCAAACTCATACATTGATTCGACTTGTGTATGAAGGCTGATGTTGGTGCTTGCATTCATATACTGACATTGCATGGCAGCAGCTTTACATATAACTACGATATGCTGGTTAGCAAATGTTGTTATATTTTATGCTTTGACGTTGACCCAGTTGGGACAAAAACATTGTCCATCCTGCTGCAAAATTCTTGCGGAAGTCATGCAGAGCACAAGCAAGCAATTCAATTCATTAGCGATATTTGTAATTGGTTTCAAAATGTATCAAAGGGCGCAGCGACGAGAGCGTATTCAGAAAGACCACAGCATTGGCAAATAGCAACGAAGATGAGACAGGAACAAAGACGAGCATCAGGTCCTCCTGGAACGAAGCTGGATTCCGCCCTTTGTGCCCGAAGATCTTCAGAAATTGTAAGTATATTATGTGAGCTCAATTGGAAAATGACAAACCTCGTCCGCATTTTTCCTGCTCGACCAGAGTTCTTCTTCTTCTTTGCTTGACCTCCATCACGCTGGTCATCCTCCTGCAGTCGACCTCGTTTCTGAGGCAGGGCAGCACTTGTCCCAGCTTCAGGCTCTGCATTCTCCAGATCCTGAGCGTTTGTCCAGCAGGGGCAGCTGAAGACCCGCCGTCCTGTGGTTTCAGAGATGGCTGCTCAGCGGAGGGGGTGGTTGAGCCATTCTCTACAGATCTGCCTCTGGAAGCGGTTTGATCGGCCAATGCCTGAGCAACATCTTCGCTGTACTGAACAATGATATTGCGCCAAGTGTCGAAATGAGCCTTTGTGAGGTCAGAGAATTCGAGGGGGTCGTTGTTACCCGGCTCAGCAAATGCAGCCCGAGAGACGTCTTGAAAGGGTAGTCCAATCTTCAACAGGAGTTCCATCTTTCTCTCTTGCACAGTTGGCTCCGTCAAGCTGTGGCCTCGGGCGTATGTCACAGCCGCTTGATACACTTCGCTATCTTGAGTGTGGAATGCGTCTGAAAGACGACCATTAGGCCATCTCCAATCCCAAGGTGCCACCGGACCAATGTAGCGTTTGCGGACACGGTCTGCGGGATGAGGAGCATGAAGCTGAGGTCAAGGTCAGTAGGTCCATGGTTGATTAGAACTAATGTGCAACACTAACCGGAGTATCTTCGACATAGCTCACGAGAATTTGCCAAGCGGAGTCGGTGCTGAACCCTCTGAGCCAGTTCAAGCGATTCTCTTTGGGTATGCTGGCAGGACTATCAGCAAGCACCGGTTGCGGTGTGAGATGCTTAGATTGATCCAACCTATCAAAGGCAAATGAGCTGGAGCATGACAGGTCACGCAATGCAGACAACTTACTGCAGCAGAGCAGGGTCAATGTGAGCAGTACTGCTGTTCTCCTGGGGGTCCCTATCTTTCTCCACAGATCTGCGTTCAAGACCTTCAGCTGCCGCAGCTGGAGATTTTCCTGCCTCTGCCGCTGGAGTGGTATCTTGACGGCTCCCTTCAGCGGCGCTCCGATGAGCAGGCTTGTCTGTGGGAAGTTGTCTTTTGCCTCAAGGTCAGCAACTGGAGTGATTGAGAAACTAAATGAAACTGACGATGATCCCGCCACAGCAGGCTCTGGTATTGTGGCAGAACTCTGCAACGTCCTCGAGAATGGGTTGGCTCTCCACGCGGCTAGACTCTGCTCGACGTTTTCCTTGTGCTTGGCAATGATTCCGCGCCAATGATCGAAATGCTCGTGAGTGAAGTGAGAAAACTCGAGTGGGTCATTGCTATTTGGCTCAGCAAATGCAGCCCGAGCAATGTCTCGAAGAGGCAACCCAACCTTCAGAAGAATGTCCATCTTCTCCCGACGAGTGCCCGGCAGTGTTAGCTTTTGGCCCTGAGCATACGTCACAGCCGCCTGGTACTCCAAATGATCCTTGGTGTGAAACTTGGGACTGAGGCAATGGTGAGGCCAGCCCCAGCCCCAAGGTACTGACGGACCATTGTACCGATAGTCGCCGGAGTCGGCGCCATGAGGGGCATCGGACTGAGGTCAACGTCAGGAAACCTGCTGTTGAACCGACTAAAAATACTGACCGGAGTGTTTTTGACATAGTCTACAAGGACCTGCCAATCAACTTCGGTGCTGAGGCGCCTAGCCAGTCCAAACGATTCTCTTCCGCCACACTGGCAGGAGAGTCAGGGCTAAAACGAGTGAGCTGGTTTGTCAGAGTTTGTAGTGCATTGGGAACTTACTGAGTGCCTTGAAGATGGCATCTTCGGGCTCTATTGAGCAGTATGTTGCTCCTTTGCTCGAGCTGTGCCATCTTTTCCAGGCTGCTTGGCCGCCTTTCGTTTCTTCTGGATAGGACCGGGGTCTGCTTGAGTTTTTTTCTCAGCAGGCCTGCTCGTGTGGCTCATGCTCTCCTGAGGCGTCCGCTCGACTTCCAAACTTGACGCCTTCTGTTTCTCGGCAGGCGGGCACTACGCTTGGAGGACTGATCATGGAGTGAGTAGTTGTCTTAAAGCATAAGAACGCCGCTTACTTCTGCCACTCTCCGACCACAGCAGCTGGTTGCTGCTTTTTCTGAGCGGGACAGCAAGAGAGTTGTCATCAGACTCTTTGTCGCTACCGTCTGCCTCGGGTCCTCTGCAAAAGGAGCAATGAATTCTGAGCCGTTTGCTTCCTGGGCCCATCTCCTATCGAATCGTATCTCAAGTCCTTCGCGGACCGTCTGGAAATCAAAGCCATGCGGTTACGCTCCACTCTGCTCCTCCAGTGAGATACCATGCGGTTGATGTCAATTTTTTTTTGGATGGGTCGCAGAAATGGATCTTGGCAGGTAGAAACCTGGGGTGAATGTAGGCATTCCGATCTGCAACAATCTCGGTAAACGGCACCTCGCATTGGGATTTCCGGAGACCAGGCCTAAGAACAGCAGATATAATTTAGATACTGTTGAACAGCATGTATGAGAGATTACGATATCGGATTGTGAGAAAACATCGGACAACATCCTTCATATCTACCAATGACATTCCCTCAGCCACTGGTCAGGAACGGCAGGCCAGCCGGCTTTGTTTGTGGGAAGTACCATTTCAAACCGGTCTCATCTGCATCAACCGCACGATGGATTTTATCCTTGTTGTTTTCGAGCCAAAGGTTTTCATCAACAGCTAATGTGTAGCAAGTGAGCAAATGAGATTGAACGTCGGTCTATACTGCATACCAAGTGAAGATTGCCCAAAGGTTTTGAACTTGCTATAGGCTCTTTGAAACGACGGGTCCAAAACAAAGGTTGGCCAAATGGTAGAGGCACCTCATACCTACAGAAGAGCAAGATGAGTGGATGGACACGCTGATAGTGCTGTACTCACTGAGTGGCTCCAATGTCTTCGTCCTCTGTCCGGAAGGCCGCCATGACAACAATGTGGGCTCCATACACGCGCTTTGTTGCCAATGCGAAATTCCGCACTTTCTTTGCCAAAGTGTCAATTTCGGAACTGGCAACAACATTCCAACTTCAGTCTAGAGCCTACAGGCTTGCAATAAAAATACAGGACGTACGAAGTAAGAGGTTCAGTTCGGCCCTCGCTGTTGACCTTTGTTTGAAAAGCCTGGGCCTGTTCCCGTTGCTCCTCAGTCATTCCGGCCATGAACTCCGTGATGGCCTTTTGTCGATACCCAAGTAGCAGGCGGGCAGGTGTACCAGACCCGCCCTTGCCCTTGCCCTCACCCTCACCTCACTGTCACCCTCACTGTCACCCTCGCTCTCACTTTCGCTCTCGCTCTTGTCCCCATCTTCATCCTCATCCTCGTTCTCGTCCTCATTCTTGCCCTCTCCCTTGCGTTTTTCTCCCTTGCGCGGACCTTTCTCCATAGCCCTGCCTTTGCCTTTGATGGCCTTCTTCCTCTCGGCATCCCTCATGTCCCGCATGATCTGCGCAATTGGCTCCTTGAACACCTTTGCAACAGCATCACGCTCAGTGAGCTTTCGTCCTCCGTCCTCGTGCTTGGTGTTCTTCACCCTTGGAACAGACAAAACGCCTTGGGCCCGGGCGCGTTTTGCCTTCTCGTTATTCAACCAGTTGCGGATTTCTACAGACGGAATACAAAATAGGTGAGAAGCTGGTATTGGAATCGTGTGGGAGGAACACTCACGGTCTCAAGCAGCTCAGGCACATGAAGCTTATGCTTTGTTGCAATTTCCCGAAGCAGCTCGGCGGTTTCTGAGACCACCCTGGTCTTCTTCTTGCCTTTGCCCTCATGGTAGCGTGGATACGCGTTGGACAAAGTTTCCAGGAACACAGGGCGGCACCACTTCACGCTGGGCCGCACAACACTCTCAACATCCTCTTCATTGGACGGAGCACCGCCTTCTGAAGACTCGTTGTTGTAATGCCGCGGTTTTTGCTCTCCAGGTCGGAATCAGGATGGTGGGGTGCTGAGGACATGATTGCTGCTGAAATGTAATGAAAGAGTAGAGAATCAAGGGCGAGCAACTATGGATGGAACTGCGAGGCGAGTGCCAGCAAAGCGTTCTCGCGCTTTATTTGTTTCACACAGTCACGTGACCTTTTTTTTTTGCGGCAAGGGATATGTCCTGGTTCTTTACAATACATTTTTAAAGGCGATAAGCCGAGACATTCTTTAAGTTACATGTTGGGCAGTCAACAACAGAGACGGAGTTGGCAGAAATAACACGACTGGCCATGTCGCGTTACATCTACCAAACCCGCAGATACACTAAGCAGAAATAATGGTAAACTACGGTAAAGCATGGCTCTAGAAGGAGATGCGTCAGCAGGGTTCGCTTTTGAGTAGAAGTTTGCACCTGATAATCCATAATATCGGGATGTTGCTGCAAGCCATACGTTAGCAATAGACGGAGTGTAGGGTTGTGCAGAATTGAACGACTAACCTCCAATACACGCCGGCAGGCCTGATCAATTGAGGTTGAGGCATACAGACTGAAGCCAGGGCAGAGGGCGTACGACATAAGACATCGCACAACCCTACAACCGATGAGCTGCCGTAAATGCCCCTGAGCCAGCCAAGCTAACACAAGCAGATGATAGTGAGTTAAATACTCACCCGCACCACCGAGCTGTTCCAATTCATTCCCAACGCCCACTGCAGTTGGACAATGGGAATGGACTGGCACTGGTCATGGCTGGGAGGTGTTCGTCGTGGTGTCGAGCTGGTGCCAAAGGTTCACCGCGTTTGTCGTGGCTACGGGAGGATGGGGCTGGTTTGCCGTTGGTGGTTGAAGCTGGTGTGAAAGCCCGGATGCTCGTCCTCGCTGTTGTCAACAGGTAACTCTAAGACATTGTCCCCCCCAGATATTCCAACAGCTCACCTTGCACCCCTCGCCGCCAACCTGACACGTCACAAACTCCCCGGGGCACTTGCACTGCCCTCCCTTCCACCAATGAAAGACTCCCCATCTTTCTCACCTACTGAGGCAGCTTCAAGCAGCAAAAATGGGAACGAGGCTGAGCATTAATTGGTAGGAGAACGGGCGTTGTTTGTTCATCGCCCTCATGGGCTGTGGATGCCAGTGCGCAGCGCTGTGAACGTTTTAGTAGGCTAGAGACACGGAGATAAGAGAATGTACGACCTGATTGGACAGGGAAGGGAAATCCGAGCGCGTGTGGTACGAAGCAGTGTAGAGCAGAGGTTGAAGTCGTTGAACTATGCAAGACGAGAGTTGAAGTCCGGTGTTTGGGCGTGTTTGTGTCAGCGGCACGTGCGCTTGATCGGAAGCAATTGGGTTTGACTTCGTTCATTTCCCTCGTTTTGCTCACGTTGTCCTTTCCGTGTTGCTCTGTTGTCTTTCTGTCTGTTCCTCACTACTCTGCCACCCTGTTGTCGTCAATCAAATCTTCTTTGCTTCTGGTCCTTTATTCAGTGTTTGCTCTTGTCTTCCTATTTGGCCATCTTTCCTCACGGCTTCGACTTCAACTTCGTTTTCCATTCTTGGTAATATGGCAAGAACACGACAGACCCCAAAGAAGACTACTGGCGGTAAAGCACCTCGTAAGGCGTTAGGTGGCGCGGTGGCTGAGCCCACCCCACCGGAGGGTGAAGCATGGCACTCCAACGATGAGAATGGGAACAAAGACTCGGTGAGTGTGGCACCATGTCAAGGAGAACCAACTAACCTATGTGCAACTCACAGTGGTGTTGTGTCTGTATGAATGGTGGACAGCTCGTGCAGTGCGAGTGTGGCCGTGGCGTTTGTGTTCGCTGCGCACCTCAGCTGGACTCTGTCCCTTCGGAGGCGATGGGCCGATGCAGTTTTACCTGCCCCCCTTGCGAACTGCGTAGGAACAAGGTCCCAATGACCTACAGGGTGCGTAAACACACCTCGATAGCACTCTTAACTTTTATCTGACATGGTTACAGGGGCTTTACAACAGGATGGTTGCGCCATGTTCCCAAATGGCCTGGCCATCACCCCGCAGTCCTTCATTCCCCCTAGAATCTGCTGCCGTCTCCCACGTTTGTGCATTATCAACATCTACCTGGTGGGTCTGTTGCCAAGAGGTGGGCCTGGACACCTTCTGTCCGAGATGGTCCGCCCGTGGTACTCCTCGTTTCGGGATGAGAGCCGAGTGATATATCTCGAGCATATCATGGATGTTACAGGGGACCGCACCATTGACAACGAGGTAGCAGACATGGCGGAGCTTGGTCGACGAGGAGCTGAGTAAGCAACAGCAGCTTACCTGTCACATAGACGTTGTTCTAACTCCTTCACCTAGCTACGACATGATTATGGTCTTCATTTGCACTCACTCTGATGAAACTCGTGGAGATCTGTTCTTCGAGCCGAATGGTGCTGTCACGGTCAATGATGTATGTGAGACATTGCAAAGTAGTGTCATTCGCTAACGTTTAGTAGTTCTTTTCCCACATTCTCAAGCACCTCTTGGACCCGCTCAAGAAGAAAGAGATTACCATGTTTCTGCTGGCGTGTGGTGCAATTTTGCATCACAAGGAGTCTTCACATGATTTGAAAACCGCAGTCTCAACGTAAGCACCATACATCTAAACTTCGTTTCAGTCTATTGACTCCCCATGCAGGTTCAACATCAAGAACTGCTTCGCGTTCACTTCTCAGATGCTGTTGGCATACGAGATCTTTCCTTTGTCCAGGGTTATGCCCATGCCGCTGTCAGGCAGGGACGGGACTCTGAAGCTGACCTTGAGCAATTGCTGGACCAATGCTTCAGCGTCGGCTTGCACACCAATATTGTATGGTTCATGCCGGGTAAGGATCCCATTCGCTATGCTTGGACAGAGAATATGGTTCGGCCCTGGGGTCATACCTTGTCTTATCAGTGCTCTTCCTGCATGTCGCTCTGGTGCTGGAGCCGTAGGAAGGTGAACCAGGATGGCAGCATCTTATTTGGGTGCAAAGGCAAATTGCCCAGCGGCGCTCAGTGTCAGGCCACCGTGACTGTCATCAATGACATGAACCTTGGTCCCGTGCAGAGGGGCCATAAGGGAGTGTGGATGAAAGGCATTCTTTGATGTTGTTTCTGTGTGTGCACTTGCGTAAAATTGTCATTGCAATATATTCTGTTTGCTCGCTCTTGAATGGTTGTGCCCTATAAGTGTGACACATTGTTGTCTCTACAGTAATATTAACATATTTGAAAGTGAAGTTCACTGTATCAATCAATTATTGGCTGTGTGCATACCATTTACATTTGCTATTGTGGTAGGAAGATGTCTACATATGACCCATTGACGCATTGACCTATGGCTCATGCCGTACATAATGTTACCGCTATATAGGGTTGCTGAGATGTATATTTGCTACGTATATATGGGCTTGCGTTAATGTAATTTACACCTGCAATTCAAGTGTTTCTGCTAGCATGTAAGGCTCTAGTATATATATAGCCAAGCTCTTCAATTGCTAGCATGTGACTCACATACACATATATATAATCAGGTGCTGTTTGCTAGCATGCATTTCTTGCGACCATTCATGAGCAAAGTTTGCTACTCACGCACATATATATATATAACAGGTGCTGCTTGCTAGCATGCATTTCTCATGACCATTCATGGGAACGGTTTGCTATGTGCGTTTATGGGTATCATGTATGTAAAGCTCCCACGAGGTTTTGAGTTTTCTATATTTGCAGGATTGCTATACAATCTTGCTGTAATGTGGGCTTTGTGTGTATATATATGGCATTGCGTGCGTCTTGTTTTGGACATGATCCTAACTTGGCTTTGAGCGCAACCACTTCCTTCCTGACCTTACATACTCCTCAACCTCACTTTTGCTCTGATTTCTTTATTTTGCATTCCTAGACATGCCTCTCAGACAGGTCAAGGACTACGTCATCACAGAGGTTTCAAGAGGTGCAAGAAGAAAAATTCGTGCACTACCTATTGCTTCCTCAGCCAGATCAAAGCGTAAAACAAGCCAGAAGAAAACAACAAGATCTCCCGAGAATATCAAACACGCAGCTTTTCAAGATGATTGTATAATGGATGAACAGCTTGAAGGCAATGCATCAGGCAAGAAGGCAAAGGTATGGGCACCCGAACGAGGACAATTAAATTGTCGTTCACAAGACTTGTCTCCCAGACTCAACATGAGTTCATTCATGACAGGCTCCCTTGGAAAGAAACATTCCTAGAGATATTGTACAAACTAGAAGGCCCGCCAAACTCCATGGTCTGTAGTTGTGGCCTGAATGGGCAATATCGTTGCTTGGACTGCGAAGACTTTCACCTTTCCTGTCGGCAGTGTTTACTCGGACACACCAGCATCTTCACACCCACCTACTGCAACAATACTCAGATAAGACATTTGGAAGGTTACGCTTGCTGAAATGGGTCATATACGGTACTTAGGGCATCATGGAGAGCACTGCATAGGAGCTGTCAGTGAGGAAGTTGGAGCTTGGGCAGACGAAGAAGAAAGCAATCTCATGGAAGTTGATGAACAGGGAGATAGAGGATTTGTCGCAGAAGAGACACATGCTCAGATTCTTGTGGTCGACTCTTCTGGGATTGCAGAGCACACATTTCACTTTTGCACTTGCAGGAATGCCGCGTCCCAAGTGCAGCAGCTTCTCGAAGCAAAGCTTTTCCCAGCGTCGTATGAGAAAATCAAGACTGGCTTCTCATTCAAGGTTCTCGACGACTATATGCTTGAATCAACTGCATGTCAGACTAGCGGAAATGCATTTTGGTCAAAGCTGCAGTGTAGAACAGACAACGCTTTTACATCTGATGTGCCAGTAGGACTTGGTGTGCTCTGACTGAGCTTTACTCACTGCTGTATTCTTAGGATCGATACCGAGAGTTTTTTAGAGTATCGCGATGCTGGCGGTATCTTCAAATACGGAAATGGTTTGGAGTAGGCTACAGCAACAGTAGTCTTAAGGAGGGGGAGCTAGCTCTGTTTTGTGCAGCTTGTCCCCAGCCTGGTATCAATATGCCAGCTGGGTGGAAGACAGACTCCTGCTCGTACGATTTCCAAATGACCATCTCTTTAAACTCAGGAACTCACTATGCTGCAGGTGGCTGTATTGGAGGTCAATTGCTGCAGATGGATTCTTTTCAGCCGACCACCTTAAAGCAGCTTCAAAGTCTTCCAGTCTTGATGTTCCGCTCTCCAATGGAGAAGGATATATGACAGAGCGGAGTGCATACAAGAAGCATTTGAATACAGCCACAGAGTACCCTCAGGGCACGGTGGATCTGGACTTCTCGACGCGCTTGGTTCAGATCCTTATGCAAAGGATCTGGGCGAGCAGTAAAACGGGGGTGGGATTCTTTCGGCACTAAGAATCAACCACGGAAAGTGAACGAGTCAGCGATCAAGCACGTCAAGACGGACGGCGATGGCTTACTCTCAAACGTAGGGGGGAATAAACTTTTTTAAACTGGGGGGACAGGAGGGCTTGATCCAAGCTAAGGGCAGTCGTGCCGGTAGCTGTGTGGTATCTTGACCTAATGTCGCGGAGCGACTGCTGCTATGCTGATAACCCTAAAAAGGGAGTGGAGTAGAGAGGAAGGGGGTGGATCTCCAACGACGACAACGAGGTCAAAGTCGATGATGAGCAGGCAAGCAGGCACTGAGGCCGGATACTGGCAGTGCAAATGACGAAGTTAATAAGGTATGATACTAAGTTACATGCAGTAACTCACCTGGCAGTGCAAATGACGAAGAGGTCAAGATGCAGAACCAGGGAGGGTAAGGGGTACTATATATACTGGGTCTGGGTGGTCTGTGCACCAGTTCCCACACTAGGGACTGGAGTAACTGTGGGACTGGAGTAACAATAGAACAATAAAGAACCAGGGTAACTGTCAAGGAACTGAGTAACTGTCAAGGACCTGAGTAACTGTCAAGGACCTGAGTAACTGTCAAGGACCAGGGTACGTAGAACAATAATAGGATAAGAACAATAGAACAATAAGACCTGGGGGAATCCCCATCAATGGAAGAGGAACAATAGAACAATAGCCTAGGTTGATCTGGAACCGCTCCAGACTGAGTCTAGGGTTTGGGTCTGGACTATTGATAAATAAGGCAGGATGTCACGTGACCCGGGTTAGGGTTAGGTCCGGTAACACTCCTAGCCGGAAAATAAGCGCTCTAGATAGGCGCCCAAAGCTGTAAACTTGTGACATTGTTGGAAAAATCCGGTCTCTGTGGTACTATCCATGTCACTGCTAAGATCAACGCGGTTTTTTGAAAAGGACTTGTGACATAGCCGCAGCTGCAAGTCCCCCCGATACCTTGTCCTTGTCTTCCTCGTCTTCTACCTCCTCGCCTTCGTGTGCAAAGTCTATCCACTGCCCCTTGTCTACTATCTCCACGTGTACTATATCATTGCTAGATCGGTTATCATCTCATTTCCGTGTACATGTACTATTTAAAGGTCTGAATAGAAGCATTCGCGTTCCTGCTATGACCGATTCAGGAGCTACGGCTTTATTCATCAGTCACCAGTTTGTCAAGAAGCATAAGATTATTCAGAACCCGCTCGAAAGGGTCATCTCATTGCATAACATTGACGGAACTAAGAATAAGGCTGGCGGATTAACGCACTTTGTTCGCCTTACACTCACAGTCGGAGACCACACGGAAAAGGCAGAGTTTCTTGTCACGGACTTGGGTCCAGAAGACGTCATTCTTGGGCTACCATGGCTCAAGCGCGTAAACCCTACCGTTAACTGGGAAAAAGGAGAAATGACAATTCCGAGCGGCTCGGAAGAATCTCCTGACAAACCTTTCCAGAAGGTTGAGGGTAATCGCAAAGAACGTAGACAGTGGGTCAAAGCCGGTATTATCCAAGACATCACTGACGAAGTCTGGTGTATGGCCAGCTTCACCTAGTCTACCAAGCTAGCTGCCAAAGCAAACAAAGCTAAAGCCCAGCGCTCCTTCAAAGACATCGTTCCATCAGAGTATCACAGACATGCTAAAGTCTTCTCTGAAGAAGAGTCTAATCGGCTACCCCAGCATCAGTCCTGGGACCATTCGATTGATCTCAAACCAGACGCTCCTGAGACAATCAAATCAAAAGTTTATCCTATGCCCCTGAACAAACAAGCTGAGCTTGACAAGTTCATTCAGGAGAACCTAACCAAAGGTTACATCACGCCTTCTAAGTCTCCGATGGCTTCTTCAGTCTTTTTCATCAAAAAGAAGGACAACAAACTCCGACTTATTCAGAACTACCGCAAACTCAACGACATCACTGTAAAGAATTGTTACCCACTACCGCTTGCTACCAACATTATCAACAAGCTCAAGGGTGCAAAGATCTTCACTAAATTTGATGTTCATTGGGGATATCACAATGTCCGAATCAAAGAAAGAGACGAGTACAAAGCGGCTTTTGTTACCAACCGAGGACTCTTTGAACCTAAGGTCATGTTCTTCGGTCTCACGAACTCACCTGCCACCTTCCAAGCTCTGATGGATAACATTTTTGCCGACCTTGTTGCCGAGGGCAAGGTGGATGTCTATCTGAAAGACATCTTGATTTGGAGCAACAACCTGATGGAGCACCGCAAGGTTGTACACGAAGTCCTTGAGCGACTTCAACAGCACAATCTCCACCTTTGGCCGGAAAAGTGCGAGTTTGAGAAATCTGAGATTGAGTACCTCGGGTTGATCATTCGCACCGGCGAAGTAGCTATGGACCCTTTCAAAGTCCAAGCAGTTTCTACGTGGCCTACACCCAAGAACCTCAAAGAAGTCAGAGGATTCATCAGGTTTGCCAACTTTTACCGACGCTTCATTCAGGACTTCTCAAAGCCCGCACAGCCTCTACATGACCTGACTAAGAAGGACGTACCGTTTGTCTGGGGTCCAGCACAACAGACTGCCTTCACGTTGCTAGAGAGGGCCTTTACCACTAAGTCTATCTTGGCAGTCTGGGACCCTGAACTCCCTACACAACTAGAAGTCGATGCCTTGGGCTATGCGACCGGTGGAATCATCTCCCAGAAATCGAAGGAAGATGGATTCTACCACCCTATTGCCTACCGGTCCGCACCTATGACTGAAGCCGAGCGTAACTACGAAATCTTTGATCGGGAGATGTGAGCCATCACTGAGGCTCTCAAAGATTGGCGCCGCCACCTTGAGGGGCTCAAGGAACCGTTTGAGATCTGGACAGATCACGCAAACCTGCAGTACTGGAAAACTGCGCAACACCTCACTCAACGTCAAGCACGTTGGTCACTACTCTTGGCTGACTTTGACTTCGTGTTGGTACACAAGCCTGGCAGTACCATGATAAACGCTGATCCCCTTTCTTGTCTTTACTTATACGCTGTCACGGACAAAGAAGATAACAAGGATCAGGTGGTACTAAAACCGGAACACTTCCGCATCCTCGCTACCAGTGCACTTGCCACTGCTTCTCCACTTGAATCAAAGATCTGAGAATGCATGGAGCAAGAAGCAGAAGTCGCACAAGCTCTTGCTACCCTTCAAAAGAAGGGTCCTCGCAAACTTGTCGGTGGTTTACTTGAATGGGAAGAGAGTGACAGACTCATCTATTACAAGGGAAAAATCTACATCCCTAACAACAAAGAGCTCCGTTACAAAATTGTTAAATCTTGCCACAATACTCCCGAGACTGGTCATCCGGGCAAACACGGCACCATAGAGCTAGTCTCACAACACTATTGGTGGCCGAAGATGAATGCCTTCATAGAGACCTACGTACTAGGATGTGATCGCTGTCAATGCTATAAGTCAGCTCTGCACCCTAAAGCAGTACTACAGCCTCAGAAAACTCCGGCTGGACCTTGGGAACACATTGGTGTAGATCTGATCACTCAGCTGCCACCCTCTAAGGGATTTGATTCGATCGCGGTCTACGTTGACCACTACTCCGATCAAACGCACATCATCCTTACTACCACTAAGGTTAACGCTGAGGGGATTGCCGATCTACACTACAAAGAAGTATTCCAACTTCATGGCATTCCCAAGAAGGTGTTCTCTGACCGAGGACCCCAGTTTGCAGCACACTTCATGCGTGTGCTCTATCACCTCCTAGGCATAGAGACTGGTTTTACGACCGCCTATCATCCGCAAGGAAATGGCAAAGTTGAACGCAAAAACCAGGACATTGAAAAGTACTTACGTCTGTTCTGTCAGCAACAACAAGACGACTGTGTCGATCATCTGCCGGCAGCTGAGTTTGCACTTAACTCGCGAGTACATGCGGGTAACTCACAAACACCGTTTGAAGTCATCTACAGATACCGCCCCGACTTTACCATACTGGTTGGCAAGCGAAGCAATATCCCATCACTCGATGAGCACCCTGACAATATGGCTCGAGTACGCAAAGAGACCGAAGCAGCTCTTTGTCTAAGCAAAGAAAAGATGAAGCAACTCTACGAGTCAGAGAAGCACTCTCCACGCGTCTTCCAAGTAGGGGACATGGTCTGGCTTAACGCTAAGAATGTCCAAAACCACCAGGCTACCCCTAAACTTGGTCCTCGACAGCTCGGCCCGTACAAGGTCATTGAACACATTGGTGATCTTGACTACAAACTTGATCTACCCAGCTATCTCCGAATCCACCCCATCTTCCATATCAACTGTCTAAGTCCCTGGCACAACATCGGCAAAGACGTACCTCCACCTCCTTATCCTATCGTCATAGAAGGAGAAGAACAGTACATTGTTGAAAAGGTGCTAGACAGCAGGCTACACGGACGTTGGAAGAGACTGCAATTCCTTGTCAAATTGGAAGGGTATTCAGACGGACACAATAGTTGGGAACCAGTAGAAAACCTCGAGAATAGTCAAGAAGCAATTAAGGACTTCTACAAAGCAAACCCCGGAGCGCCCCGGGTCATCAAAGCTTCACTCTTCGCGGATCTCCGCTCGCATTTTTGGGGAATTTAATACCCAGACCGACCCTGCTTTCCTTCGCACGATCTATCCATCTACATACGATCTTAGCTGGGATGAAGGCAAACACATTGGTCTGGATATCTCAAGAACATCACACTGACGGGTAACGTCGAGTCAACAACACCAGAAGGGGAGAAACTTCCTAGCATCCTTCTGACTAGACAATCGGGGAAATTCTGCTGAATCCCCTTATGGTTCAGCCATAATATATGACAAATGAGTGGCAGCTATGTACCATATCTCCCTAATTTGAGTAGTATATAGTGTCGGCTATTGACAATACATGGTACCACATTTGCATGGCTGCTAACTGTTTTCCTGTTTATACATTCAGAGAAAAATGAGGCCAAACCAACAATGCTCTTGTATTTATAGGAGTAGTAGATACACGGGAGCTACACAATTGGTTCTCATTGTTGTGTGTGCAACCCACATGGAAGCATTTGGGAATGACCTCATTTGGGCGGACCTACCCCCATGTATAGCAGTGTCATTTGGGTATGTGCTAAGATGTCTTGCACCGCCTTTTACGTACCAGCCCATATATATAGCAGAGGGTGTTTAGGATACATAACACAATATTTGCATGTGTACCAATTACTCTGCTATGATGTATTCAGTGTGAAATGCATCTGAACCAAGGTTCATGTTGCATTCATGGGAACACAATATACACAGGAGCTACACAATTGGTTGTCATTGTTGTGGGTGCAACCCACATGGAAGCAATGGGGAATGACCTCATGTGGGCGGGCCTACCCCCATGTATAGCAGTGTCATATGGGTATGTGCTAAGATGTCTTGTCCCGCCTTTTACATACCAGCCTATATATATAGCAGAGGGTGTTTAGGATACATAACACGAGATTTGCATGTGTACCAATTACTCTGCTATGATGTATTCAGTGTGGAATGCATTTGAACCAAGTTTCATTTTGCATTCATGGGAGCGCAATATACGCGGGAGCTGCACAATTGGTTGTCATTGTGTTGATAAGATCTATACCGTAGCTGAAAGAGGAGTTTGGAGTCTATTGGATGGTAAATAGTCTACCTTGTTTGAACATGATACAGCTGTATGTAAGAGTCAAATGTTTTGCATCTTTTGTAGAACTTGTGCCACATCTCAGTTTGCTTGTATGCATAGCACTCATGCCCTGGTCTCTGTGCAGTTTCAGCTGCTTTGGCCCGCTCCTTCCAAAGATTCTCTTGATGCTTGAACCAATTCTTTGTCATGAGCATATCTGTAGCACATTGTTGTACCTCTTCACTCCAACGATCTCGACGCTGTTTGGCACACAGCCACATGATTCTATGAACTTGACGAAGAAAAATCAGACAAAGTGTCAGAAGGTAGCTTTGTTACTTAAATTCTTGCAGCCATTTACTGCTATTTTCATTTCTTCCATCTTTGATCAGCCAAAACCAAGGCATCATGTCTCTGCGTTGACCTGTTCGATTATCCTCTGTGATGTCTTTGTTTACAGTGAGGTGTTTGTCCTTCAATTCCTCATACAGACTTAATTTGTCTGAGGCTAGTTGTACCAGTGCTGTCCGAGCTATGCGGTAAGACAGAACTGCCTTGTTGATCTGAACAAGGAAGTGTCATCTTGGCTTTTATACGCGTGTTGCAGATTGATCCCATACCTTGTCCTGCACAAGCTTGATGGTTCCCCACAGACGTGTTCTACCCGTGGAAGAGTTTGCATGAGGCAACTGAGCCCGATAAATCAATGCCTTGTATGCCAGACCATCCCGGAGTCTTTCGAGAGCATCATTTGCCTGACCTTCTCGAAGAGACAATTCATACTTAGCCCATTTATGCATCTGAAGGCCCTTGCAAGCATCAACACCAATCAACAAGGGCAGGAAAAGCCTATCTGCTACAGCAGATAAATTGCCGTCATCATCTAGCTCATCATCATCATCATCATCATCATCATCCTCTAGATCCTCCCAATCTGATGCAAAAACACCACGATGTCCAGTATCTTCGGTCGAACTGCGTTGAGCGGCCTCATCTTCAGCATCAGAGAATGCAGAGCTTGATTCTGCGTCACTGAGAAGCTGATTGTCTGCATCTGGAATATTGCCTTCAAAAACATAACACATATTGTGGATGGGAAGTTGCAGCATCTCCTGAATCTTCGTCCAGTGCTCTGTTGGTATGACCTGTTGAGCTTCAGCCATACACTTGGCAATGTTGGCTGAGAGCTTGATGTCTTCTTTTCTCAGTTTGTCTACCTGGGATTGAATCAAGAAGCCTTTTTCCAGACGCCTCTTTTCCCAGGCATGTATGTGTCTGAAGTGATAATTATTAAGCAACAGTCAGTTGGATGTCAAATCATGTACATGTACATATGCTTACTGCTTTTGCTGTAGTCGGATGGCGTCATCAAGCCATGCAATGATAGTAGTTTGCTCAATCCTGTTTGTCTTCTCCATCAGTTGATTCTTCAAGTCAGTTTGTGTTGGAGCTAGTCATGGTTAGGAAATCATAGATCAAGTGAAGCAACATAGGTACCTTTATCCATGGACACCTCAAATATCCTCAAGTGCTCGCCTCTCATGGTCAAAGCATCTCTTTCTTGCTGTTTCCAACTCTCTTGATCCATGTCTGGGGGTAGTGCTTTGCTTAGATCGTCAAATGCGCTCTCTGCCTGTTGAAGCCCTGTCAATGCGCCCTTCAGCCTTTTGAGCAGCGCTCCAACTGAAGAGTAGAATTGTAAGTAAGGAAGTATCATTGTATGTGATGTAACATACTGCATGAAACTAGCTTTCGCCAATTATGATCTCGGATCTGATGATCCAGTGCTTCTCTTCGATGTTCAAAAGACATTGACCGCATAGATTGGACAATTCCCTTCAATGATCCCCAAATGGTCTCCATAAGTTCTCCATCCAACTGGCCAGCACCACGGACATAGTTCAATGTATGTGTGACATAACACTGCTGAACGTGTGCCGAGAGGTGGAATTTGCCTACTGCGTATTCTATTCCATTTGTGGGAATTGAATCCGGCAGAGAAAGACCCTTGTTGGCTGCCAGCCTATCTTGAAAGCGTTTTCGCCACTGGCAGCAAACATCATAAATGATGAGAAGCGACTGGAGCTCCTGACTGTTGAAACTGCTCCCTTTGCAGATGCTGTAGTCCATATACATCTGCCTGCAAAAATACCTGGTCAGAGCTCATGCAAGGAAGACAACATGCATAACCTCTCTGCATTACCAATGTTATGTGCTTTATCTATGACAAATGGCACAGATAAATCACAGAACTCTTGGTACCCTCCCTTGTAGTTCTGACATCGCACAAAGCAGATAACTCACCGCTCTCCTCCCTTGACAAAGTCAACAACTGAGCCTGGCACAATACAGGTGTCACAGATTTTCAATGTTTCTACAAGACTTGCCTTACCAGGCAACGGTATTATTGGGAATATTTAAGCGCTTGTCAAGCGCTTATCCAGCGCTTATCCGGCGTCTATTTAGGCGCTTATCCAGCGCTTATCTGGCGCTTATCAGGCGCCTATTCCGGCGCTTATTCTCAGTGCCTATCAATTGATGCGCTGATGCGCCTCCTGTCTCTGATGCGCTGATGCGCTCCTTTCCTTATCTGTGTATCACATGATAGAACTCTCTGGAACCTTGTGGAACTTGCTGGAACTATGATGTCATAGCATAGAACATTCCATTAGATGATGTCATAGTTCTTAGAACCTTCTGGAAAAGTCTAGCCTTGTCTTAGAACAAGCTAGAACAAGTCTAGCCTTGGAGCTGGGTCATGGGGTCAGGTCATGGGGACAATTGCTATTGGTTGATTATTGAAGTGGCACCACTAGGGCATAGGGCATGCTTAGTAAGGTAGATTACTTCGCTTACTCATGTAGGTATTAGGGGTCTTAGGGTAGTACCTGGGGTCCTCCCCTTCATGTATATATAGAGGCACTCCTGAGGGCATATCCCCTCAGTCTTATCCACTCTGTTGATAAAGGACTACCTTGTACTCTCCAGTACTTCGCTCACCACACCTCTTACTCTCTATATCTCTATCTCCCCTTCAAGTTAACCACTTATCTGGTGAGTGTAACCTTAACTGTTACATTTGGATAAGACTGCCCCTACTCCCTCACGTCTCTGGACGTGCTGGAGGTTTCTTTCCCCTTTCTTCTAGGTCTTGTGCCTGTGCGTGGGCCCCCTTACAAATCCTCTAGAAATAGAGGTAGCCGGACCATAGGCTTTAAGTGGTAGTCATGTCTAGGCTTTGCCTTGATGTGCACAACTTAAATCACCCTCTCGCCCGACGCTCCTAGAGCTGATCAGAGCAGGGGTTGGCACTATGCCAACATGATGAAAGTGTGCCTCCCCACAGGCGATAGTGGAGTCTGGTGTCAGACAGCTCGTTATAAGAGCTAGACAACAGGACTTGAAGCCCATGAGTGCCTAGGCACGTAGACGGGTAACTTGTTCTGGCCGGACTTAGGGTCAGTGCAATACTGATCCGCCAACCATTTGCCGCATGGGTGGAACCATGACGGAGATCCTTACACCACCGGACCTGGAGAGAGAGTCCAGGCCGACGCCGGCACTACCCCACGCACACACAGGACCTCTCCTTTATGGAGATTTGTTTCGCACACCGCTGAGCTGTCAAGCTCATCACACATTGTCACACAGTCACCATGCCGATTTCTCGCTTCATTGCTGCTAAGTCTGGCCGCAAGGCCCCCTACTCTATCCCTGTCCGCAACGAAGTCACCGGACTTCAAGAACGCCTCTCAGTCTCCAAAGAGACTCTCGACAAGTTCAAGGATGCTGGCAAGCCTCGCCGGCTCAAGTATCCAGACAACAAGCCCCTCATCAAGAGGATCGACCTCGAGGAGCAAGCTCGTACCACCATCGAGCATGAGGAAGACCAGGATCGTATGAGAAAGGTCTCCCAACTCATGTCTCAACTCAGCCTTCTCGACCGCATCAAGAAGCAGGAGAAGCAGGAAGCTGAAAAGCTTTCTCTTCTCCAGCGTATTGAGGAGCGCAACCAACGCGCTTACATTCCCACTCCCTCTCCTCTTCCCGCTTCTCTCCGCTTCCGTAAAACGAAGTTAATACTTCGACAAGAGGAGTTCGAACCAATGATCACAGCAGCC
>JABYQR010000368.1:0-42920 GCA_022592445.1 Cytidiella melzeri
CAATACATCGCTGACTGTACTCGACCAGACGTTGCATACTGCACTGGTCAACTTGCACGATACTTAGCTGACCCTTCTAAGGAACACTTCACTGCAGCTAAACAGTGTTACCTATACTTGAAGGGAACGTGTGATTACTGGCTTGTCCTAGGAAACCAAGCAACTACTACTAATACTTCACTTGTCGGATACACTGATTCTGACGGTATGACTACATACAGCAATAAACCAATGATGGGCTACACCTTCACATATAATGACTAACTTATCTCTTGGTCAAGTAAGCATGGTTCACTCGTAACACTATTGGTCACCGAAGCCGAATTATATGCCTTAGCGCATGCGTCAACTGAGGCTATATATCTAAAAGCACTCATTGACAAATTACTGAACTTTACTATGGACCCTGTCAAAATGTATACTGACAGTGCATCAACTATTGCCATTGTTAGCTCACCTGACGAGCAACATTTGCAACAAACTAAACACTTCGAGATTTGTAAGAATTGCATCAGTGATCGTGTACTCAAGAAGTATATAACTATTCATCACATATCTTCTAACGATCAACGTGCTGATACACTTACTAAAGCACTACCTCTCGAAAAACTCAAGCACTTCAATGAACTACTTCATATTCGTGCTTGAAGGGGAGTGTTCAACTATATTAATTAGACACTTAACGTACAAGCGCTGTAGTTACCGTATATATGACTTACTCTGATCAATGCAACGATACGCACTTTTGATCCCCAACTCCCACTGTGTGATCTCTCTCAGTCTTGCTCTCTCAACGCTTTCCTCTACTTGCATAGCCTTCTAACATCTCTTTCGCACCTGAATTAACTCGCTTTGCTTGTGTGTCTTAGGTTCTTATGACGGCAAGTGGGATTACGACTGTGCATCACATCCCTGCCTCTAGACGTGTTGAATACATTCGACCGTCTTTAAACAGTGCACGGTGAACACATGCATGACCCAACGGACCCCAACCAGAGGCGCGCTGATTTGTCAGATCATTAACGCTGGATTCATCAAGCCATAATGACTTACCGACGGAACCTTCATAAACGCGCCCTCTTCACCGTGGCGCGACACAATTGGAGCAACCAGTCAAGTGCGTCTTGGCTCGGGTTTTCAGATCTGCAGACAGCTCTGAGACTGACAATGCAGCTGACCACTCTCGAACAGATCTCAGCGCGTTAGCTGAACTCTTTCAGGCTGAGCGTATCCTCATTCCAAGTCCTCCCGGTGCGAGTTGATGAACCATGTCGACAAGTAAAGAAACGACAACTGGCGTGCCTTCCATTCATGATTCCGCCTCTCCGTTGACTGCATCGTACACGTATCACTCCCCGAAACCGACGTCCAAAGGCCCGTACATTCTCGGCGTGGACGAAGCCGGACGCGGACCTGTATTAGGTCCCATGGTGTATGGAGTTGCCTACTGTCCTGTTGAATTCAGAGATGATCTAGAGAACTTGGGGTTTGCCGGTATGTCAGCTACAAAGTACTCAATTCCTCATTCTCCGACTGTTACTCATAATCAAGGTCAGATTCAAAAATCCTGAACGCTGCAACCCGATCGACCCTCCTAGACACTCTCTGCTCTGATCCATCGAAACTGGCTTGGTCTGTCAGAGTACTGGCGTAAGCTGACCTTTGCGGTTGAGGGGACTAGTTGCTTAATGTATGTCCTTCGGTAGACCTCAAGCCATCTCCAGCGGTATGTTACGCCGTCCACCGCACAACCTCAATAGACAAGCCGAAGACGCTACAATGCTGTTGATTCGTGAGGTTCTGAAGAGCGGAATAGAATTGTCAGAGGTACTCTTTTCCCTGGTCGGACACTCAAAGAATCCCGCTCTGATCGCAGCTTCGTCAGGTCTATGTGGACGCGCTTGGCCCCCCAAAAGCATGGGAAGCGAGTCTCTCCAAGCAATTCCCCGGTATCAGTTTCACCGTCACACCCAAAGCTGATTCCAAGTACAAAATCGTCGGTGCGGCCAGTGTAGCCGCAAAGGTGACAAGGGATGCATGGATCGAAGGATGGGTTTACGAAGAGACGCAGCCATCGGAAGATGGAAAAGTAGGAGGCAAGCAAACCTGGGGAGAGCAGCTCGGAAGTGGCTATCCGGCAGGTTGGCTGCTCTCACATAGCCGACGATTTGATTTCTCTAAACGCATCGTCTACCCAGATCCAAAGACCATCGCATGGATCAAATCATCGCTAGAGCCCACCTTTGGCTTTCCTTCTCTCGTTCGATTCTCGTGGACAACGATCAAAGTGGCTCTTATCAATGACGGCCACAACGTAAAGTGGTAGGGTCCTTGCGTTCACAACCGTGTGCAAATGTATTCTGATTGAGTTTCAAAGGACGGACGAAGGCCAAGCATCACTTGTTCAAGCATTCGACAGTGCAAAGGGGCGAGACAAAGACCGATGTCCAATGACAAGAGATCTCTGTATAAAGAGCGTTGGCATGCTCTAATTACACCCTATAAATGTACTACCATAGCACTGATCGTAATGAGGAGCATTCCTCACAGCTATACCTATCGCCGCTTCGGCGGAGGAGTACCGTTTGCATCCTCACCAGCCTTCCGTTTACCTAGCCCAAAGGTGACCTTCGTCCTGTCGGCAGGGACCGGAGTACCGCTGTCCCTTGGAGAGGCGACCTCTACCACAGAAGCAGCTATCCTGGAGAAGCCAGGTCGGGGAGCAGGGGAATCGCCGCTGCCAGAGCCTGGGCCGGAGGTGGGCAAGGGGCTGTAAGTCGCTGGTGCAGGTAACGTCATGAAGCCAGTCGAATCGAGCTGAGGACCAGCGTTCTTATCCGCGTTCTTCTTCTTGTTCTTCTTCTCGGTCTTGCCCTTCGAAAGAGGTTGTGGGTCAAAGAACTCTGCGGCTTGTGGGACAGCACTAGAAGGCATTCGTCAGTTGAGAGACGAATGCGCGTCGAGATCCTAACATACCCTCGGTTACCAACGGACAACACGAAATGAGCCTGACCCGCCTTCTCTTGACGGATCTGGAACGCCTGGTTCATGCTGAGCGGCGTGTCGCCACTTACCATAGCTTCCTGCTTTTTCTCCTCCGCAATCTTCTTCAGACGCTTCTCCGTCTTCATCTTGCCAGAGCCTTTACCGTGAAATTTGTGAGACAAAGCCTTCCAAGCCTCCTTCGGCGTTAACTCTCGCCCAAACTCATCGTAGTAGACGATGTTTACGTCCGGTTTGTAGTCCTTGAACGCCTCTAAATTTTGCCGTGCTTCTTGCTGCTCACGCAGGCGGTTTTCGTACTCCCTCGTAGCCTGATCCTTGTTGCCTCCACGCGTCTTCGCTTTCTCAAGCTCCCTTTGAGCAACCAGTCGTCTGTAGTCCGCGAGCCACAAATCACGCTGCAGCTGTACCCTTTCGCGCTCTTTCTGGTCAGCTCCAGGACCAGCCAAGACGCCCTGGCTGCGAAGAATGTTGAGCGTCGCTGCCATACCGGTAGAGAAGGTCTGTTCCGAAGCAGTTCCTACAGCCTCCTCTTCGCCAGCGCCCGTCGAGTGGTCCGCAGCTTCATGCTCCCTGATCGCGTTCTCTATAGCATTAAGCATGGCCTCATCGTCTTCTTCCTCCTTCACCACGACCTCTCCAGCTTCCAACTCGTCAATTGCCTCCTCTACGTCCATCTTTGTGTCCTGCGGCGGCTCCGAAGGGACTTTCAATGGTGCTTTCTCGGCTACTGGTTCCTGCTTGATGGCAACTGGAGCGTAAGTGATGGCGCGAACAAACTCGGAAGTATCATCGAAGACGAGGCCGCCTTCTTCATCAGCTTCGTCTTCTACTTTGATGACCTCAGGCCCGTTGTCCTCGGGCGGATGAGACCTCTGTCGTTCCTCAGCAACTGAAACAATAGTTAGCACAGAATTAGCAGAAGGAACTGGTGATGGCCTACTTCTCCTTGCAAGCTCCTCCGGCGACAGCTTCTTACGTTTCTGGAGTTTCGCACGTCTCGAACGAGCCAAAGCAGCTTGCAGCTCATCGTCATCTACGAAATTATCATCCAGATTGCGCTGTCGAGGGATTATCGGCTTCTCGTCTACCTGCATTTGATCACCGTCGGCGCTAATGTCGGACAGCTCTGCCTGCTTCCTCGTTGAACGCTTCTTTTTTGTCTGGGTGGGCAAGTTAGAGATGGGGAGCATCAAAGTCAGCTGTACGACTCACCTTGGGTTTCTTGAAGCCGACGTCTCCTTCCTGAAGATAATCAAATGACTCGATGTTTTCTGGATAATATCAGGGTCAGAAGCATGTCAGCAGCAGCTCTGCAAGGTGAAGCTTACTGCTGTAGTCTATGGATAAAAGGGTCTTGTTCACGGTTACAGTTGTCTCTGCCGTCTCTTCGCGTGAGACTTTACGTTGCAAGGAAGAGCTTCCCAGCCGGAAATCCTGAGAACAAACCTTTAGCTACTCGTTTTCCACAATATGAATCCACATACAGTCTCTTTCGGGCCTTCCAAAAATTGGTCATATTTCGACAAGAGTGACCGCCTCATACCGGCTTGACCAGGCGTGAATTCGTCATCATCATAGCCGGTGTAATCTCGTCGCTTAATCTTGAGTTCGTTGTTCTTCTCCGTGCGCTCGTGCTCAGCCAGTGCAACGTTCTCCAACTCATCCTCTGAACAGCATAGTCTCAGTCGTTACGCGTCCCTTGCGATCCAGTAGCCGACTGACCTTCATCCTCGAGAATTCGGCTATCTTTCAGCGTAAGGATACGCTCCTCGCCTTCATCCAGTTCCTCAAGATCGTGAGCGACTTTGAGACCGGCAAGATCCTCTGAAACCATGGTAAGTCAGCGGCGAGAATCCAGCACCATAAACGCTATGACGTACTCTCTGTGTACTCGTCTTGTACCATCTTATCCATCGCTTCGAGCTCCTGCTGCCTCTTCTTTGCTAACTCCTTCTCCTTCTTCTTGCTCCTCTTGATCCACTTCAAGGTATCGTCTACATCTTGTTCGACATCACCGAGCGTCGCACCTTTGAGCTTTGCATTGAGTTCACGCTTGTTCCTCACCCTATTATGTCATAATGCCGAACATGAGCATTCCTTTCTTGCTACCCATAGAAGCAAACAGCAACGCGTGAAGCCGCAAAACACACAACGCAAGCCAGAAAACACTCACTTTGCTATACGCTCTTGAATCTCCCTGAGCGACGCCTCCATCAGTATACACACACATAGCGAGCATGCCAAACAACACGCACTTAGTCTCTTTATCCTTGGCATCTCTCTCTCGCTGCTTCGCATAGTTCTCTTCAGCTGCCTTATCCTTGTCGGTCGCGGGAGCTTTGTCGTCCGTGAGAGGCTTGAGACCGAGAGAGATACGGATTTTATTGGTCTCCTCCAAGCTGATACTCTCCTCCATAGATAGACTGGATAGGTTAACTCTTGATTATAAACGGGTAGGGTACGAGATTGGATGAAGGAGAGAGGGAACGGGGCTACAGAGGTCGTAGGCGTGGACGTTGAGGTCGAAGATGTGTAATGGGCGTCTCTCGTATTGTGCCGCAAACCTAACCCTAATTGTAGCCAACCAGTATATATCTCTGAGTATTGAATACTCATGGCTACTAAGTGTTCATCTGATGTCAAGTGAAGCATTAACGGTTATAGAGAAATTCGCTTGTCTTCATAACTTTCCATACGCCAGCTGCCTAGACAGATAACAAATTTCGCTGTAGACATGGTAATGTCTTTTGGACATCCTAAGACAAGACTGATAATAATCCTACACCGCACTATTGGCCGTCACTGGAAGAAAGTGAAGTAGTGGCCAAAGGGCCATTACTCTTGTCGGAAGCCGGAGTTACCGAAGCTAGAAAGAGATTGTATCCGTGAGCGTAAGGCTGTATGGCAGCCACTTTTAGCTCACTCTTCGAGCTCCGGGGGACCACTAAAAGGGTTGTCAAGGTCAGCTATTGCCCGGGCGATGAAAAGTCTGCTGGATGCAATAGGAGCAGCGGATGCCGCCTGTAGCTTGAGCTGAAGGAGGAAGATGAAAGCCAATAACAAGGGGGGATGAAAGATGTTTCGTTGCATGGTAATAATATCTGCGCGTGTACATGTATGTATGAGAGACACATCAAACACTTGGGATTCACTACTCACTCACCAGTCGGTGCTGAGGTTTGCAGATGGAATTGGAGGGCTTGCTCTGGTCTGCTGACTCTGACCATGGACCGCATTTGATATTACTGTGCAGAGATTGCATACTGCTAGAACCAACCTGGGTCTTGCGACAATAGCACCCGCTTGAGAGGTGACAACTGTAAATTCATGTTCGCGCAGTATATCATATATGTATGTGAGTAA
Source organism: Cytidiella melzeri (assembly GCA_022592445.1). NCBI lineage: Eukaryota > Fungi > Basidiomycota > Agaricomycetes > Polyporales > Irpicaceae > Cytidiella > Cytidiella melzeri. The sequence goes on from JABYQR010000368.1 coordinate 6,370, forward strand.
GGAGGTTGCGGATCATCTATAAGTGATATCATACCGGTTGCCCTAGACAAAGATCAGAATGCGGTTGTTTGCCATGACAGCGAGAGGCGGTCATCTTCATTCACGTTATATCCCCGATTCCCTGATAACGTACTGCGACGTGCCTTGCTGGAGGGAATAGGCCAATGCTTCGAAGGAAAGCCGAAAAACTGTCCTCCATGGCAGTGACACACTCGCAACTCAACTACCTGACGGACTTGTGTCATGATCCCAAGGTCGAGATCCTTCTTATGTGTCCCATATGTCGGAAAGCAAGTATAACATGGAAGTTCATAACGACGATGAGACGGTCCGCTAGACGCAGTGACAGGGTTTGGTTGGTATCGATCCTCTCCAGTTCCACAATCTATAGCGGTGGGACTCACCAGATATTCAACGTGTGAGACATGATGCATAGTCTCCCAGTTCTAACACGCACCAGCACGGACTGAAAAAGGATATGGTGAAGTTCATGATCATGATCAAAAGACTACGGTACATGAAAAGATGTCGCCTAAGCATGAAACTCCATCCTCCGTGGGTCAATTTGCGTGAACAGAGCGATTAAGTCGGCTGATTGATCTGAACCACCTTGACAACGAAACTTGCGCATACGTCCACAACACAAGGCGAAGCATAACGCAAGCATACGCCGTGGGCATGCAGGTGGGTGTAAGCATGAAGTTTGCATTATGCTGACGCCAAGCTATATACACCTATTTCGGTCGGAGCCCGAATAGTAACTTCAATCTCGATTCAGCGTCACCATAATTAGGTCTCACCCTGAAACCGTATATGTTATGCAGCCGAACGGTGACTTGAACCGCCTATCTGCCAGCGTTGTCCTACACGACGTCGAGCAGCTACCTGAAGCGAGTGAACTCGTCTCTTTGGCGTGCTTCGTATACGCATCCGTGTGGTAGCAATGGCTGAACTAATCCAAGCAATACGGAATTGGATTCATGACTTGCTACCTCAGCCTCCTGCGGCGCTGCCTGGGATGCGTGTACGTCCAGAGGGGTCGCCGGACAATGGCCTCATGGTAAGAACATTCTGATGCAGAAGCTTCACCCAATCTCAATCTCGCCAATTTAGATGCAATTTTTTACATGGGAAAGCAAACACCCAGAGCTGAGCTGGTGGCAGCACTTCGAGAAAGAGGTGCCCAACCTTGCAGAGCTAGGCGTTACACAAATATGGTTACCTCCTCCAAACAAAGCCATGGTACCGGTGAGCACTAATAACTGCTTATCGCACAGTCAGTCTCCTCACACCTATTTTGTCAGAAAGGACAAGGCTATGATGCGTATGATCTGGTAGGTCAAATGAGCTCTCCCGATTACTAAGGCTCAACTTCTATCTACATCGTTAGTGGGACTTGGGAGAATTTGACCAGAAAGGTTCTGTTCAGACTCGGTGGGGTTCTAAGGAAGAACTGGTGTCAGCAATTGCCGCTGCGAAGGCTCATGGTATTAATGTACTCATCGACGCAGTACTCAACGTATGAGTCACGCAACGTTTCGAACGTTTATTCTCACTCACTCATCTCATTGTAGCACAAACTTGGCGCAGACAGGCCAGAAACGTTCAACGCAGTTCCTGTGGACCCTGATAATAGGTTGAAGGCCATCGGATCTGTGCGCGAGATAGAGGTTGGCATTACGCTCTTCGCCGAATCATCTTCGTCGATTAATTCTGATTTGCCGAAGGGTTGGACAGCGTTTGACTTTGCTGGACGAGCCGGAAAGGTCAGTCGAGTGACTCGCATGGAACACAGGTATATACTAACTTACTCAACAGTACAGCGAGCTCAAGTGGACGTCCGAGCATTTTACTGGTATCTGATTGATCATTCGCTCTCTCAAGGTGTTGTTTGATCATCTTTGCTTAAAGGTGTGGACTGGGATCACCGGACAAAGAGCAAAGGAATCTTTCGCATAGAGGGTCCACCACACAAAGGCTGGTCCCGATATGTCGACAAAGAGCTCGGCAATTACGATTATCTACTTGGGGTAGACGTGCGTACTGACAACGCAGTAGTCCTGAGTGTGCACTTGACGAAATTCCAGATTGACCACAGGCACCCTGCGGTCCGAAAAGACCTTCTTGATTGGGGAACTTGGATTATGAAGGTGCGTCCAGTTGGTGACATTACTGCAGTAGCTTAGCTCATCCACTGTTCAGACAACAGGCGCTATGGGGTTTAGATTAGACGCAATCAAACATATGGATCGTCGATTCCTACTCGAGTTTGTACGTTCTGGCCTTTCGCGATCAAGCCTCATTGACCTATCAAACTACAGTTGAAGACTGCCCGGGCTGTACAAGGGCACGAACACATGTTCGCCGTTGCAGAGTATTGGTCGAATAAGTGAGTGTCCTGCTTCTCGGATGTAGTCGCGCCCAAATTCCCAATTCTCTTAGTGTCAATGCAATCAAGCCCTATATTCGTGCTTTTGAGGGCCTGGTATGTCAGACTATAAAAACATTAGATTTAGTCCTGAATTATCGGATAGGTCACCTTCTTTGACGTGCCCCTGCATAACAACTTCCACGAAGCAAGCAAGGCTGGATCTGCTTACGATCTACGCACTATATTCAAGAGCACTGTGGTACAACTGCGGCCAGGTGATGCCGTCACTTTTGTCGATAATCACGAGTGAGTTCCATCTTCTGCACGTCTACTCCGTATCATATCCACTATGTTTCAAGTACGGTACGAACATTTCAAAACCCAATTCGCTCGATTCCTTAATTGCGTCATGACATAGCAAATCGGGCAAACGCTTGAGAGCTGGGTACAAAAATCTACGCTTTACCACTTTGTCTTCTTCTCTGATGCGGATTATCAAGGTATACAGCGCATTCAAACTTCAGGCCTACGCCCTCATATTACTGCGCAAGGTCGGACACCCGTGCGTTGCACTCCGCTCTACCATGCTGCCCAAAGTGCCTGAGTTCCTGTGGCTCACTCTATTTGTGTTCAGCTGCATTTTCTACGGAGATCTGTATCCCAACGATGAGTGTTACGACGCAAAAGTTTCGGAAGGTCTGAGATCACTCATCCAAGCACGGAGAAAGTTCGCATACGGTCCTCAGCGAGATTACCTCGTAGACAAGAACTGTATTGGGTTTGTCAGAGAAGGCGACGAGACGCACGGAGGATGCGTGGTGCTCATTAGCAATAGAACAAGTGACGTCGATGGGTGAGTGCTTTGCTTGGATGCGTCTGGTATCAAGTGACTGACATTATAATTTAGCAAATCCTCAGGAACGACGAGCGTCCGCATGAATGTCGGAGTGGTAAATACCTACAGGCACACGATCATACTTGCTTATTGACATTTTACGTCTCGCAGAGGAACAGTGGTCATCGGTACCAGTGTTTTTCGGGCAACGACGTGAACATTCATGTCGACGTCGACGGTGCTGGCTGGGGAAAGTTTCCCTACCCTTCTGGAGCTGTAGATGTCTGGATTCGCGCTGATTGATTCAATTCGATCACTCTGGGAAGGCTGCACATTTGTATGATGGATTCATCGTCACTGATTTAACAACTATTTTCCTGGCTCCCAACTATTTTCCTGGCTATCTTGCGATGCTCCAAATTACCCATTAGATACACTATCCGGATTCCAGTGCCTAAACGTCGGATACTACCTGCTGTACATACACATACTTTTACTACCTTTCACAATGATTGTCAATTTCAGCCCTATACAGCGTGAAAATCCTCGAGACTCTCCACGAACATATCGCTACTGATAGTCGCTTTGACATCCGCAATATCAATATCCGAGCGCCCTCCGCTGGCACTATTCGACATGTCGCTCAGCGCAATGAAGTCCCTGTCACCCACCGGCCGGGACTTTTCTTCGCTCATGCGTCGCTCAATGGCGGTGGCACGTCCCATCGTCATAGTTGCAGCTTCTCCGCCCCTATGTACGAGATCCTGTGGCGGCTGCTCCCCGTCGAACAATGCTGCCGTTTCTTCTAGCGTCCGTCCACGTGTTTCGACAATGTTCGTGACGATGAAAACCAGCTCGATAATGAGCCATCCGCAGTACACCAAATACTGTCATCCGATATTCATATTCATCAACGACGCGTTCTTTGAGAAAGAGTAGAGAGAACTCACGTAACGCCATCCCAATGCGTCCAAAGCCCAAGGATTGACAAACTGATTGAAAGCCAACGTAAGAGATACAACAAAGTTCTGCACAGGATGTCAGTGAGCAAGCGCAGCTCAACGACGGGAGAGCAGAGTTGGACACACCATGACAGCAAAACCTTTAGCACGAATATTAAATGGAAGAATCTCTAGAGTATATGCGACAAGCATGGGGGTGTATGCGACATCATAGAAGAAATAGAAAAGAAAAACGAATGCGAGGGTAGCTGTATGAATGATGGTTAGCGATGAGGACACAGACGGACATGTTGAGGGCGCAATTACCTTTCGCTGCAGCTGCTATATGCAGCTCGTTGAAAAGAGCGGTAGTAATAGTCCACAACGCGAAGTCTATGTGTAAAAGTGGATAAGTCCGAATCACACGTTACGCGGCTTGCACGCGGCACTCACCAAACAACATTCCAACGTTAGAGATGATGAACAGGGTTCTCCGGCCCAGCTTATCTATGAGCATGGCACCAGTCATTGCTGCGATGAGGTTCCATACTTGAAGACCGCCGTTAATGGCTGCCTTGGTGTTCGTCGATGTGATGCCTACACCTTCCAGAATGAGGTTGATATAATAGGAGACAAGACCGTTTCCGCTGTTGAGGAATCCCGTCAGGGTCAAAAGGGTGTTACGGAAATATTTGATGCAAACACACCTCCACTGTGAGAAGATGGCCAGTGCGATAATAATGCGCATCCTCTTGCGGTTGCCCGGGGTGCTAAAGAGGGTCGTCCATCGGGTGTCTCTCGCTGCCTGTCTCTCCATGTTGAGCGCATGCCGAATCTGCGCCATTTCGAACATGATAAGTGGATCCCGCTCGTCCGCGCCGTTAGCATGGAATCGCGCTAGAACACGAGCAGCCTCCCCTTCCTGTGCAAGGAGTAGGTTAAACCCCGTGGCTCTATACGTTGCGCAGAATATCACACTTACACGCCCTTTTGCTACCAAAAACCGCGGACTTTCAGGGACGAACCTGAAAAATCTTTGTTAACAATGACGTGAGCACGAATAGATACGCAAGGGCAGCGTACCATATGAGAAGTACCTGAAAAAATGGTGCGAAGAGTTGAACAGCGGTTGGAACACGCCACGACCAAGAGGAATCCTTTGCGCCGTTGAACGCCCCGAAACATGTCCACGCGGCTATGATCTCTGTCAGCCCTCTGACCAGTTCTGCAATCACGGGAAGCCAACCTACAAACGATGCTACCGATGTACCAGGAAGAGTTGTACATCGACGTGAATTTACCACGCTATCATGGGACAATGTCAGAGTTGTGAATGCGGGAAACAGCGCCCGATAAGCGAACCTGTGTCGGATATGCCAACTCGGTGATGAGCAGTGGGGCAGCGTTGAGTCCAAATGTGAGCCCAAACCCGACTGGGGAAGAAAAGTTTTAGCACAGTCCAATCATGTGCGCAAGGCAGCACTTACTCAAGCCTCGTGCTCCAATAAAAGTCCCGATATTTCGAGCTACAGTCTGTAGGACAGCCCCCGTGAGCATGATAATGGCGCCAACAAACAGCGTCGGTCGTCTGCCGAGGTTATCCGAAATATATGGAGTGAATGGCAAAGCCTGTGCATGTGCGGAATGCCAGCTGTAAATACTCTGTGGCGTCATTTGAATACTGATACTAACCACTATTGAACCTATGACTTGTGCGGCACTGATTAGACCTGGATGTGACAGTTGCCATCGTGTGAATGACCTGAGTTTATGATGGATAGACGGTGTTACGTACCGAGGGTTTTGCCATCGGGGTGGTTGAAGTATTGTTGCCAGGCAGGGAGGATTTGGAGACCTGAAAAGAAGATGAGCGAGACCCATTCTCTGGATGTAGCGGACGCCGCACCATTCACGAGTGAAGAGTCGAATCCATTGATGGGGGCAGTCAAAAGAGGTAGCAACAAGGAAATATTCAAAAGTGTGATCCCTGGGAGAAGAATGCATGGTTTGAGCTTTGAGCAAGAGGAAGTACGTTGCACCTAACTGCTCACCACGATTGTGCCACCATGGCCCTCTGTGGATGAAATCTACCACAGTCCACTCTGGTACCGGCATGGTGAATGGAGCCTTTGGTCCTGCTTAGAGGCTGCAAGGATTAAGCAGGGAAGAAGTGGAGGAGAAGCATCGCAGAACGAGGCAATCTGAGGGACACTATATATACACACCGATTTTTGGGTGGACAGCACGAAGTGTATCGTGACCACATCTGGGGTACTGCGGGGTAGGAAAAGTCAAAATCCAGTGCCACGGCATGGGTGTGAAGGTGAGATGATACAGGCGGGAAATAAATGAGGGGGGAAACGGGAAATCCTCGCGCGTGACGCTAAGCCATATTCGTGCAGTAGGAGGGCATTTGTACCACGAATTAACGGGGCAGATGGTTCAGATGGAATGTCTAGCATGGTCTGTCTCATCGACCGTACAACCTTGGATCTCCGACGATTGCAGCAGGGCTCGGGAACGGCGAATGCTGGAAGAGTTCAGTATCAGGTTTCGCTGGAAACCCCGACCGTCTGGAAAATCTTCGGTAGTCCACGATAAAATGTGGCGCCGCTAAGCGATACTGCCACCGACTCGTGGCCCTGCCTTCGTACGAAACTTTTACGAGCGAGTCAGAAAACTTGACACTCGCAGTGGACAACAACCTTGAACGAGCCTCTGATAGACTAGTAGGAAAGTCGAAAGAAGCTCAGGAGAAACAGCTGCAGTTTGTAAAAGGCGTCTGATCTCTATATTCCATGGGCTATTGAACAAGGTATAGTGTGGGAAGAACCTCGGATGTGGTGGACAGACGCGGTTTTTGCGTGGTCACGATAGGTGGCAATTGCGGTCTCTGCCCTTGCCTCCAGTAACTTCAGAATACGAGGCTCATATCCCAAGTTCACAGCTCACAGGTAGCTGTGGCCACCGCTAGCACTCCCCAAATTATGTACAACCCTTCTCACTTGGCTCGAGGCACCATTCGGTGGGTTGCAATTGGGCTGCAAATACTTTTTTCACTGTCTAGAATTCGTCGCCAGGCCCAGCGACTGTGGCGTAATTACAAAATTTGGTGCATTGGTACATCGGAAGGCCGCAAATAGTCCTGACCTCCGAGACAAGTGTTCGTTCATTGTCTCTCTGCGTCTAGTTAGTGGCAAATTGTTTTTCTCGTTGCTCACGAACATTCTGGGACTGCAGCGCACACAATGGTGCTGAACATTGTTGTCGGCAGGAAAGGTTCTTAGGCAGCGAAGTCAAGTAGTCTTGTTTGACAATGACTATCAGCTGGCAATCAACAACTGTGCATGCGCCCTAGATCACTTGTGAGTTGTTAGACATGGATGTAGAGTGATTGTGAAAACCCAAATCCTGGTGTGCGAGGGAGTGATGTTCAAGTTCCTCTACGTAGATAAGATAAGATCAACATCAGTCAGCCAAATCTGGTGATGATCTCAAGAAATTCTCTCAACTTCACAGCCGGAGATTACTCAGACACCTGAGTTGACTCAGCACACAACGCCTTCTTCCTCACTCAGAGGTATAAATCCTCTTGCATACTACGTACGTATTCTACAGAATACCACCGACTTTCCTTCTGATCACTTTCAAGCTCTAGCACCACTGGAATGGCCTCCGAGCACGTTGACGAAAACATTGAGGACATCGAGGAGGAGGAAGATCACTTTATCGACGAAGACGAGGTTTACGGCGAAGTAGAAGATGACGGAGATCATCCCATGGATGAGGACGATGATGTTCCAGAGGGAGACGGCGACGAAGAGATCGTCTCCGAGGATAACTCGATACAGCACTTTCCTGCGCATCGAGGCTCCGTGTTCGCCGTCTCCGCCCATCCCAGTGCACCCTTGATTGCTTCTGGCGGAGAAGACGATCTTGGATATATATGGGACTGGACAAATGGAGAGGAAATCGTAAAGCTCACGGGCCACACCGACAGCGTCTCCAGCACTGCGTTCAGCTGTGACGGAGAACTTATCGCTACGGGTGGAATGGACGGCAAAGTACGGATATGGAGACGACGAGGAAAGGATGATTACAAGGCATGGGAGTTCTTGACTGAGCTTCAGGGCCCAGATGAAGTTATGGTACGTTCCTCTCGATGATTTAACGAAGTATCGGCGAATGCTAACGATTTAGATCTACGATTGAAGTTCTTGAGATGGCACCCCAAGGGCGCAGTGCTTCTCGCAGGCTCAAATGATACGACAGTATGGCTCTGGCAACGTGCGTCCTGATTCTCTGTTTACATCATGCGTACCTGTATTTTCCCGATGCCTCTCACAAACCGACCAACCATCACCCGATTCCTATGCTGCGTTGCTACTCCATTATGAGAGCATTCTTCCGAACGAAATTTGGAAACCCGTATGTCAAGTTCATACCAACCGTACTGATGCGCAATTACAGTGCCGTCTGGCAATACGATGCAGGTTTTTGCGGGACACACGTCCGCAGTCCAATGCGGCGAGTTTACACCGGACGGAAAGCGAATCGTTACAGCCGACGCGGATGGAAACTTGATATATTGGGACCCTCGGTCCTCTGCTCCTGTGTTCAAACTCTCCGCTGCGAACGCTAGGTTCGACTTGGGTTCCATCACCTCCCTGGCTATAAACCCTGCATCTACCATTGCCGTTGTCGGCGGACAGACTGGCAGCATACGAGTTATCAGCCTCAGCAAAGGAGAGGTCGTTGGCGCACTTGGCGGACACAAGGAAGAAGAGAGCGTGGAGAGTGTTGTATTTGTAGATTTAGCAGGGCAAGCTGGGAGCGCCGGTGTGGTGGTCACTGGCGGCACAGATGGAAAGGCCTGTATTTGGGACCTTGGAACCCTGCGTATTCGTGCGACCCTAGAGCATGAGGTGCGTTGTCTTCGTGGCGTGGCTGCTGCTGTAGGACAGCTCACACGATCGGTTGTAGGATGCGGTCACGACGCTACTCGCCCTTCCGGCGCCGAAGCGGCACATTCTTGTAACAGCCTCGACGGATAAGACTTTAAAGACATGGGATGCGAGGACGGGAACACTGTTGAAGGTGCACAAGGGTCACCGTGGTCCCATTCTTGGCGCTTCCCTGAGCCATGATGGCAGGGTGGTTGTCAGTGCTGGAGACGATGGTGTGTGTCTCGTCTTCTCAACGGAATAATCTTGTCTGTGAATGTACGATTCATTACTGAATCAACATATGGACAATATGGCGCGATTGAGCTTATGCCATCTATCAATGAAGAGCAAGTCCCGTCAGCTCATTTGGCAGTGGCGCGAAAGGACAATGAGTGAGTGACTTCCCGTAAGGCTTTGGTTCAATCAAAGCGTCGACTTCACTGCGTACACGCCCAGGCGAAGCCTGGGTGCTGGAGTATGTTTTGGTCTGTATGTACTGTACAGCGTTTCATCACGTCGCGGCGATATGTCCCGCGCGTGCATCACTCCGACAAAATAATTATTGATCCTGTCGACATACTCCTCGGGATAGCACACCGATGTCCTAGTAAGATCGTGCGTAGACTCGCTCTGTAGGACCTGTGAACAGCGTAACGACAATGGATGTACAATTGTAGTAAATATCCAGCCTTGGTGCTCACAGTGTGTGCCAGATGTAGAATAATTTTGATATCCAGACCATCGCACCGACAGCATCCATTAATTAGAATTCAATTTTGTTCACACTGTCGCACCGACACGATATATTAGAATAATTCGATTATGCTATTGACGACAATGGTAAAAATGACAGTAGACGAGAGCGAGGAAGCGACAGTATAGCACATGCGGAAACGAACACAAATAAGAGCAAGGCAGCAAGCCGACCGCGATCACACCACGACAGACGCCATGTAGTTGTTGACGGCGCGCTGAATGGGCAGAAGATCAGCAGGGCCTGAGGGAAGGGCTCCGTCGCGAATGGAGAACAAACGGAGGTCAGCCTTGAGACAAAGATCGAAGTACCTGAGGCATTGTTAGTATGTACTACCCGGGAATCAGCGCGAACTCACTCCTTGAGCAGCGCGGCGGCCTGGGCATCGGAAGTCGACTTCGCCTTGGTCTGGACGGTTGCCTTCTGGAGTTCGTCGTCGACATACTTCCAGAAGCTGTCGTCCTTTTTGGCGCGTGCATCGGCGGTGCTTGTGCCTTCGGTGGCGTTGGCTTGAACTTGGCGATGCTTGAGGTAACACTGACGCTGAAGGTTGGGGTTAGCGCAATAGGGAGCGTACTGATATGACACTTACAAGGAAGGCGAAGCGAGTATAGTGAGAGCAGTCAGTATTGATATACTCCGGCGCGATCTCGTTGACCATGGCGATAATGTCCTGAGCCCCTGTGCGGGGCTTGAGTTTGTCCGTGCTCGAGATGAGCGAGGCTGCGATCTGTAGTGTGATAGTAATGATCAGTGTGTGCCAAATTGTGCGCGTCGAAGAGCAAATGAGTGAACTTACAATGGCTTTGATGTCCGAACGATGGCGGGTCATCGCGTTGCTGACGGTCGTCCGAATGATCCTCCATTTCTCCATGGAGTGCAGGGTTGCACGGTCGAGCTTGAACCACTCGGGGGACTCTTTGATGAAGTTCTAGAATGTGGTCAGTGCCAGCGTATGTAGCATATCGCGCGACTCACCATGACAATATCGACCGCGTTCTTGAGGTAGGCCGGGATATTCGGACTCACCATCACCACCAAAACCTGATCTTGAACGTGCGCCTGCAGGTGCTTGAGAATTGGTCAGTTGGTGCGCGATGGTCAGCGATACGCACCTTGTAGGACTTGGACTGCAGCGTTTCCGTGGTCTTCGACAAGAAGTGGGCCTTGACAAGGATGTAAGTCTCAATGCTCCTCTGGTCAGCATTGAGCTGTGATGCGAATGGGTAAGCAATATGGTATCACGACAGGTGAGCACTTACCTGGCTGAAATAGTCAGCTGCGGTCTCCTCGAGTTGGTACTCTAAGCATCTGCTGCGCGCGAACAACAACGCCTGCTTCTTGCGTTCGGGTCCCATATCGGGGGAGCTGTCACGGCGGCGATGACGGATAGAGCCAACGGGGAAAGGGCCAGTGCTGATCAAGGAGGTGGATTCGGTGCCATCCGATCGAGAAAGGTGTGGAACGTTGTTGAGTCCATCGTCGGTCTCGCTAGTGCTGGCAGGATGATAACTTAGAGACGGGGGAGGGAAGGACAGGCTTGAGGCCGCGGTGGTATTGAGCGACAGGTGCTCGTTAGCACAGAAGAGGTCGTCGAAGACACTCATCGAGGGCGTTGAGCGACGAGCAACCAGCGCGACCTGGAGAAACATGGCAAGCGCTCAAATCGATATAAGCGCACCAATGTTTACCTTTGTTTGGTCAACAATGAGGCCACAGGAAATGAGATTGCGAGAGACGCAAGTGAACATGAGCCTCTATTTCTAAACTACAATACATTATTACATATTATTGTTATCGTTATTGGGCCCAAACGGCGATGCATGGGTCCAGCGCGAGAAGCGATTGAAGGATTGAGGCTCCGGAGGCCCTGAAGGGTGTGTTTGCTGGTTGATTGGTATGTCTTGAATGGTGTGTGACGGGTGCGGCAGCGGAAATGGTGTTTGCGTGTTTATGGTGTGTGTTGGGTGAGGAAAGGAGAATGTAGATTGGGATGGAGGCATGAATGCAGGTGGGAAGTATGGTAATTCCCCGGACTCAGAGATGTGAGGACCTGGCTGTGCTGCTGGCCAAGAAAGTGAACGCTGCCACTGTGAATCAGCATATGCAGCACCAGTATAGCTCTCATGATGTTGAGATTGAGAGCTGGAAGCGATTGGATTAGCTTGAAAACCTCCGCCTGCTTGCTTCTGCCCACAGAAAATGAGAGCATGCACTATAATTGCAGGATCTGGAACTCACATCCATTTCTGTTACCTTGCGCTTTGCACCTCGTTTGATGAGCTCCGTTGGGGTGTTTCAAATGGTCGTGCAGTCACAACCCTGCTATCTGCATGTCATGAAAACAATTATTAGTGTGTGTATGGGTGTACCCTTACGCACTGGCACTTACCCCTGTTTGCTTCACTCTCTTGAGAGGCAAAAGGAGTGTAGGTACCTGGTAAAGGCTGTGTCACGACGTTGGACACATTGAACGCGGCTGGAGTGATCGGTGTTGTGATCCTTGTGGTGCTGGAAGGTGGAAGTGCAGCTTTTGATGCAGCTTTTCGAGCTCCCATGTGCTTCACAGCTGCTTTCCGCACTTCTAAAACTGCTGTGTCAGGGATAACTGGCTCAGCCCGTCGTAGCGATGAAGGAAGAGCTTTAGCAATCTGCTCGTAGTTGTGAATTGAGTAGATATTGAGTAAGAAGTGAGGTGTCTCTGCATGCTGAGCAATTTGCTTGGTACGATGCTCTGTGAAGGTGCGTTCTTGCCGAGTAGGATGCAATGTCACTCCTATGCATTGGGAGTCCGAGTCTGTGCAATTGTGCTGGGTATTGACTGCACATATGATGTCCTGCAATAATCCCTGACTGAGCACATACAGCTGTACAATTGAGTTCAACATACCTGGAGTGTGAGAAGGGCAGTGTCTTGTGTCAAGGTCAGTCGAGGGACTCGAAGCTTCTCATGTCGTGTGTCCTCTATCTTGAACAGCTGAACAGAGATGTGAGAAACTTGGGAGACATTTTCCAGTGGCACCAGCATCTCAATAACACGTGCAAACTTGTACTAAGAGCAGGAGAAGATTCAATAATAGTGAAACATTTACCAAAACTAAGATAGCTCACCTGATTATCACCATACTTAACAAGAATATCTTTCCCAGTGACAGCTTTATCGCCGTTGATGAGAGTCATAGACTCAACCTTGAAGTAGCGTCGTGTGTCCAGTCCATGGGCAGCAAGTTGAGCTGAGGGTGAGCTGCTAGTGACTGTTGAGGAGTATGTTTGTGCCCATGTAACAGACATCGAATGTCTCTGCTGTGACTTGGGTAGGTGTGCAGATCCTAGCATAATTATCAGTATAGTCACAGAGATAGTGTAGCATCTTCAGAATCATACCAGAAATAACAGGCTTGGTTTCTTTATAACCCAGGTGTGCTTTCTCTTCTGGATGATCCCTCATGTAGTCCCGGACTCCATGACCTGCAGATCTCCAAGTCTTCTTCTCGGCATCATACCAGAATCCACCAAGGGCCACATGCTTGACAGCGTCCTGTGCAGCAAAGGTCTTACAGGAGTCGTGACTGGGTGATTGCCGATTGCTGTGGATGCATGAAAGCCGGAATACGTGGTTGAAGCTCTCATAGCGTTCTGTTGAAAAGAGAATGGCAGGGCCAAAACGGCGGATGTATGCTGGAAGATGGACTAGGAAGTGGAATTTTGGCTTGGTGATGAGAATGCTCGGTGCACATTTTGCAGTGATATTGAGAAGGTCTTGAATGGTCCTAGATAGATGGGCCTACAGCAGCAATGAGATAGTGCAACACCATAAAATAAAATGAAACATGCCAAGTATACTTCTCGGTCCTCAATACTTGTATGCCAGAGAAGAACAACCAGTTCTCCAATCACATTCCATCCATCAAGTACATCCTGAGGAACTAGGTCATGAATGAGGAATGGCATTACTTGAGCAAGGCTCTTGAAATGCTTTCCAATAAGACCCCCACGGTAATGGCAGATGTATGCTGGAACAAACGCAGGGAGATTGAGGCCATGCACCGCGAGTGACTCCATTCGTGCTTCAAGTAAAGCAAGCGACTTTGCTTTTTCGATGATATGAACAGTCTGGCCCAGAAGTACTTGACAACACCTAGCAGCACTGTGTGTAGTATCTCAGTAGGTGTATCCATGTGAATGTTAACTCCTTGAATGATATATGAGATCAATGGTAACATGAATATTGTGGAAACTGACCGGCTAGTCCAAGCAATGGGTTAATCCAGTCATCCACGGAATGTGGCTGAAGTAGGCGATCTAGCTCTGTCTCAAGCTGCTTTCGTATTGCATCCTCAGATGCCTGGGAATTGTCTGGCCGTGCCTTCCGAAGCTGTTTACCCATCTCAATCAAGGTATGAATGATGCTGTGAAGTCCTGAGTCCCAAACACCAGTGGCCTGACGTGCGCTGTCAACCTTGCTCTGAGCTCCAGGGAGAACAGACATGCTGAGCTGTCTTCGAATTTCTGCGTCTGTTTCATGTGGTGTTCGAAGTGGGCCTTCCTACAGTAGCACAAAAAATCAGGTTCCCAACCTTGACTCTTGAAAAGAAAATAGAGAGAAAGAAACATACAGAGAATAACTCAAGAAAGCCTTCTTCTGAGGCTTTATGAGCCTTGGTACCACCAACTTTGCAAGTTCGGCAAAAGAGATTACAACCAAGCCCGTTGTGACTGCATTCCTCTGCTTGCATGGGATTGTCACGACCAAAAAAAAGCCATATGGAAGCAACAAAACCTCTTCGTCATACTTGCAGTCCCAGGCCTCAACACCATTCTGGGCTGCTGAACTATTTGAGAAGTAAGTAAAAAGTACCAGTATAATTTTTCTGCAGCATAATTCAGGACTGTACTTACTTTATGGAGTCACAGACAGCCTTTGCAAGCTCTATTGGAGACGCATGTGGTGACGATGAGACAAACTTGACCGAGAATTCCTTTTCTATCATCTCCCGTGGCAAGTTTGCGTTAGAGGCGTAGACAACATGATGCTTGTTCCACTGCTTTGAAACATTGCCAGAAACATCATCGATGAACACGATGACTGGGACAGCGTAGCACATCCTGCCCTTGGCAAGTTGTCGAATGGGATTTGGCATTTTTTCGGCGTATTTCCGAGACTCATCTGTGCAAATTAAGTTAAGTGAGAAAGTCACTAAGTGGGTTTATTGAGACATACCAGAGAACAGCTGGACATGTTCAGGATATGACCCATACAATTTGTCAAAGGGAACCTTGAAGGTAGCCACAGGACATAGCATCTGTTGGTTGCTCACAACAAAACCACGCTATATTTAATCAACCAGTGAGCAAAAATACATCCAATTGAAGATGTACCTTACCTCAGTCCAAGAAACGCTACGGCCTAATGCTGTAAGTGTCTCTGGTGTGCCTCCAGCAGTTGGGATTGGGTCTCGTCGTGAAGTACAACAATCCACAAAGAACCGCTCCGGTATAAAATAGGACGTGTCGGATCGCTGAAGCAGCTCCTGAGTGGAAAAGATCTTTCCTTCAACCCTTACAGCAGGTGTGACAATGCCTTCAGGGCCATCGCGAAGCATCTTGAAACCATGCTGTGCTTCAGACATATACCCTCCACGGTCTTCAGGAAAGTCGGACATTGCAAATCGAGTCAAAGGATTTGCGTAATCCTAAAACAGGTTCAGATTGAGATTTGATTACAAGATATACAATCCGTACCTTTGCAACCGCAGCCCCAATATCATTGATGTAGAAGATATTGCCGCTAGGACTTACAACCTTCTTTGTGGGATCTCCAACCAGACGACGGAGGTCCTGGCGCATTTTCTTGATAGCGTACAAGGTCGGAACGTCACGTGCGTGTAATGCCTTGGCCCATCTAAGCATTGCACTGATTTGTGCATCCGAGAACCGCAGACGCGGAGATGTTAACAAGAGGTCTGTGAGAAAGAGCTGATGGAAATTAGTAGCTATCTGACCGTAGGATCTCACTCATACTTACTGACTTGGACGGCCATGGAAAGAACGATGAATCCTGAGCAGATGGCTGACTTGAGTGTGAAAACGCTGGTATGCCTATGATGAATTGTCAGCAGGACATTTTCATCATGTAATACCTCATACCTAGATAGGACGGCTCATCTTCTCCTATGGTATCCTGCTCAATAGCGCTGCCTACGTGCTCATCTTGCAAATCATCCTCAAACAGCTCATAGTCCGCATCCAATGTCTCATCGCGCTCAGCACTATCGGCAGCAAATTCCTCCTCCTCCTCCTCCTCCTCCCCCTCCCCCTCCTCCTCATTCACCTCTAACACGCCAACACTGTGCTCACGACTTTGGGGTTGCCAGAGCTCACAGAATGGGACTGGATCTTGAGACGTGTCCACCAGGTGCTCTTCCTCCTGGAATGTGTCTGAAGACTCCTCAATTCCTTGCATTTCTTGCCTCTGTAGTTCTGTATCTTGCAGCTTCGCGCGCTCCATGTTGGCCTCTTGTAGCTGCTGATGGTACTGGAGGCGCTGCTGATGCCGGGCTGTAGATTCATGGCCCTGAGCGTAGCGGCGTGCCATTGTGAGTGGAAGACCATTTGTGGGGCTCGGACACAATAAGCACGTCACTTGGTCCTTGGGGCCTATAGACCACACTGTGTAGAAATTATTGACGTGTGTAGAGAAACAGAGCCAATCTCAAGTACGCACCTGTAGGGTCTAAGCCATAAGCTGGAGTATTTGCGGACATGCTGACTGATGAGCAAAGGTAGCACAATCACAACGTAAGTTGGGTCAGATTGTGCAATACAAGACTGTTTTACTCACCTTTTGCGATGTTTCTCAAGCTTCGTGCACACGTCGTAGAGAAAGGAGAGGACTGTACGAGCCCATCGATGCGTTTGAGATCGACGGAGAAGCGCACGTGACCGTGCGAACTCCCTTGGCGTTGGCTTTCTCCCCTCTGTCAACGTTTTGGTCAGCGTTGCCAGCCCTCTCCACATCTCCCACTCTCCTCCTCCTCGACCATGGCGACCGTTCTCATGGTCAATGCTGGACCGCCCCAACACGGCGAAGGGGCTGACGACTTCCGCCGTGTTCCCTTGTGGATCGAAATCCACGGCTTATCGCGCGCATTGGACTCCGTGGTAAGCTCAATGTTTAATTCACGCTTCGCTCGAACACTGACATCCTCACAGCCCCTCACAGTAACAGTTGCAGTGCCTTCTGAGGCTGCTGGTTTTCTCACGGCAACAGTGCGCCCCGCAAAGGTGAAAGGTGAAGAGGCCGATTGTGACTTTGCGGTCACCCTCCCACCGGTAAGTACATTGTGCCTTGCGTCGAGCGACACGCACCTCACACTTTCAGCACAGGAGACCGACTCGGACTACCCACTCACGTTTGCAACCACCCTCGATCATTTCAACTGCGAGTCGTTCGCATCCTGGAAATCGCTCCTCGACGGCGTCGAGCGTTGGCTCCTCACGACCGTCTTGGACCGAACACATCCCCAGTGGTCGTGGGGTGTTTCGCTGTACTGGATGGCGTTCGTCGGCACCTACCCCAATTTTCCTGCTGGCCCCAACTGGCCTGATTGGAACACCGGCATTCCTTTCGAAGGCAGTTTCCTCGACTCCTGGATGGCGCGCTTCAAGCCGAAGCGTGCCCCTGGCCCAGCACAGAAGCTCCTACCTGAACCTGTAGCTGCACGTACGCGCGAGGAGATTCGCAGGGATGTTTGGACGGAAATTCAGGGGCAGCTCGCGTTGTATAATTGTACTTTGATTTAGCTGTATCTACATGTTGTTGTTGTTTCGACTATATCATTTGCTCGTTCTGCGCTGTCCATTCCAGCTCAAGTAAAGAGGGATCATATGTCTACTGTATTTCCCGAGTCTCTCGCGGCTTCTGCTCGCACTGTGCATGTTCAATCACACATAATATGGTGGTCAGATAGTTGAACTGTGCATATAATGATAATTATGTACGCTGGATGTCCATTATTGCTGGTCTAGATAAACTGGCTATAGACAGATTATATGATGGGCTGGTTGTCGGAGCGACGTTTCACACCCATCTCAGTGATATTTATTTTTTTCGTCGCACGCCCATCCCTCAAACCGCCACATTCCCTCCATTCGTCGCCGCAACGACATACGCCGCGCTCATATCCGCCCGACATCGCATTCGCTTGGGAGTGTAGATGATCCGGTGCAGTGCACGTAGGAAATGGATCAATGCTGGCAAAGGATAAGTTCAAATTTTTCAACCATGGCCCTTAGAGAATATTATTAATAACTCTTGCAAGGCAGAAAATGATTCATGATGCCCACATGCAGCACTGTAAATGCTACAGACATGAATTGTATGAAAGCTATTGTGCAGGCCTTTTGGAAGGCATAATGAGTTTCTCCTGGTCAAACATACAAGGGACATAACAAACAGGTAGTTGCGGCAGAATTGATTAAAAGCTACAGCTAGTCTCCCCGAGGCAGAGTAGACGGGTGTTCAACCTTTGTGCCTCATAATCTAGCTACAGCACAACGTTTTGGGAAGTCACCAGTATTTCTGAGCAATGCTTGGCAGTGCAGAGCAGAAAAAGGTTCTGTTAGTTAGATATCTGGATATTATTTATGTTGGCAGGAAAAAAGAGTGCCAACATGTAGAATAAAATACAGGATAAAGTTAGTACTATGAACTCAGATATCTGCATTGTGCATAAGCTTAGAAGAGGATATATGAGATATAGAATGATGGCATAAAATAATTATGATGTTCATGCAAAGCATTGGCAAGCTTTTGATCATGTTACTATTAGAAAGGTATGAGTGTTGTTATTTTAGGTTTTCCGCTTGAATTTGTTTTTATCTGTTTGTTCCCGCTGCCCACCTTTCGTCATTCCGCGCGGATTACTCGTTTCAACATTTTTTTTAGCTTATCCATATTTGTAAATTAATTTAGAAACATGTACTTTTTGTAGTTATTCAATAATAGTGTGTTCCCTCGTTCGAGCCCCCTTCCCGTGCACACTCCCAAACCCTGCTTTTACAACAATGAGCAGTTGTGCACAATGAGGAGACTTAGGTTGAGGTGGTGGTCAGACAAAGAAATGGGGATCACAAGCAATAGCGTTGCATTGATCTGAGTACAACTTGTATACAGTAATGGCTAGTGCTTAGTGCACGCTTGGTACGGGATTGTGTCACAGATTTTCAATGTTTCTACAAGACTTGCCTTACCAGGCAACGGTATTATTGGGAATATTTAAGCGCTTGTCAAGCGCTTATCCAGCGCTTATCCAGCCTCTATTTAGGCGCTTATCCAGCGCTTATCCAGCGCTTATCAGGCGCTTATTCCGGCGCTTATTCCGGCGCTTATTCTCAGTGCCTATCAATTGATGCGCTGATGCGCCTTCTGTCTCTGATGCGCTCCTTTCCTTATTTGTGTATCACATGATGGAACTCTCTGGAACCTTGTGGAACATGCTGGAACTATGATGTCATAATATAGAACATTCCATTAGATGATGTCATAGTTCTTATAACCTTCTGGAAAAGTCTAGCCTTGGCTTAGAACAAGCTAGAACAAGTCTAGCCTTGGGACTGGGTCATGGGGTCAGGTCATGGGGACAATTGCTATTGATTGATTATTGAAGTGGCACCACTAGGGCATAGGGCATGCTTAGTAAGGTAGATTACTTTGCTTACTCATGTAGGTATTAGGGGTCTTAGGGTAGTACCTGGGGTCCTCCCCTTCATGTATATATAGAGGCACTCCTGAGGGCATATCTCCTCAGTCTTATCCACTCTGTTGATAAAGGACTACTCAGTACTCCCCAGTACTTCGCTCACCACACCTCTCACACTCTATCTCACTCTATCCCTTCAAGTTTAACAACTTATCTGATGAGTAGTAACCTTACTGTTACAGATTGATATAGTTGAACAGTTACAGCAGCATTGTCTAAAATAATGCAGCAAAGAACAATAGGTATGTTGCTCACAGAGCATGCCTGTGCAGCATGCAGGGAGTTTTGCAGAGCTATGAGGGATCCACTCCAGATTACTCAAAGCAAAGTAGACTCTTCAAGCCTTGATGAAAAGAGGTACTACAATAGATTGCACTGCTAACCTAGAATATGCAAAGCAAGTACACTACAGTGCATCAGATAATGTTAAAAGTGTTCACATAACAAATGGACTAACCTCAGTGAGCCTTGATCAAAAGAGGTACTAAGGAAACAAGAGCTTGGTCACCCAAAGGTTGGGAAAACCTCAGTCACTAGTACACTATGCTATTGTCTATATAATGTCTATATAAGGAAAAGTATAGTTCATGCCTGATGAACATCAACAAAAATCCTTGATTGCAACATGCCCAATCAGCAGGTATGAACTATAATTGACCCATACCACCCAGAAAACAACTGCACTTCTCGCAAGCAAGAGGCTTTGTCATCACATTGGCAACCTGATCTTTGTATTTGTACAAGATAAGGCCGTCTTTGTATGCTGCATAAAGTGATAGCAAACCACATTATGATTGGTGTGTTCATGGTGTTCTGGATTCTTGATCAGAGCAAGACTGATTGCTGATGAGGAGAGGGATAGCATAAAGATGAGAGAGATTTTCAATCTTGTCGCGGAGCAACTGCTGATAGACTGATAAACCCTAAACAAGGGTGGAGTAGATGCTAGGATTGTTACCGTACCTAACCCTAACCCAGGTCACGTGACATCCTGCCTTATTCATCAATAGTCCAGACCCAAACCCTAGACTCAATCTGGAGTGGTTCCAGACCAACCTAGGCTATTGTTCTATTGTTCCCCTTCCATTGTTAGGGATTCCCCCAGATCCTATTGTTTATTGTTCTTGTTCTATTGTTCTACGTACCCTGGTCCGTTATTGTTACACTGGTCCATCATTGTTACACTGGTCCGTTATTGTTCTATTGTTACTCCAGCCCCACAGTTACTCCAGTCCCTAGTGTGGGAACTTGCACACAGACCATGCAGACACAGTATAGTATATATAATAGACCTTACCCTCTCTAGCGCTGCATCTTGACCTCTCTGTCATTTGCACTGCTAGGTGAGTTACTACATGTAACTTAGTATCACATCATATTAACTCTGTCATTTGCACTGCTAGTATCCGGCCTTTGTGCCTGCTTGCCTGCTTATCATCAACTTTGACCTCGTTGTTGTCATTGGAGATCCCTTTCCACTTCATCCCACTGGAAAATAAGTACTCTAGATAGGCGCCTAATGCTATAAACTTGTGACTATGATGGAAAAATCCGGTCTCTGTTGGACTATCCATGTCAAATCTCAATAAGAAAAGCACAAAGCCACATGGTTTTCTTGGTGGTGCAAAGCTGTGTGAAAGAGTGGTCAAATGCTGTTGCTTTGATCACTAGCTATTAGCACTACCAGATGAGATACAAGTGTATTGTTAAGACTGACTATCGTCAAGGGACAAGTTGTCAAGTCAGAACCCCTTGGTGTAGCTACACACAAGGTCAAATGATGGTCTAGGCCGCGCGGTCACTGTCAAGCACAGTGGCAGACAGATGATGGTTCGATAGAAGGAATATTGATACAAAGTGGGTAGACTGAGGTTCTAGCCCCCATGTCTAGCGGCTATTTATACATGTTGACCTAACTACTTTTGGACCAGTCCGAAGTAGTGGTAGCAAGTCGGAGGAATAAAAAGGAAGAACAATACACAGAGAACAATAGCTGCTTTGGAAAACCAATGGGAGAAAAGACCATCAAGGCGCGGAAACAAGGGACAATAGAAAGGTGAGGCATGAGGCAAGAATTAATAGAAAAGGGGTTGAACCCGAAACAGGGGATAGACGGGGTTGGACCCAATGGAATGGTAACGGAGGTATGGAAAGGCTGAGGGTTGCACCAAGGCAATGGTAACCAATTGGAGATAGGTCCGAGGTTTGAATGGACACAGGAAGACAATCAATGACATAATAGTCCGTGTTAAACGGAGGTGATGTGGATCAGGAAATGATGGGGGAAGGACGAGTTGGATCGTCAAGGCAAGTGTAAAAAGGATAACTAGTTATCAAGATAATCGAAGGAGTGAAGAAAAATAATAGGATGTGAAGACTGTTTGTCACATGTATCCAGTGATTGAGTGTTGATTGTTGGGGTCTGAGGCCCAGTCAACATTGACATGGCCAATGATGTTGGGCAAGATTGAATCACATGTGTCTGGAGGAGTTTTGCAATATGTTGAGACACTGACACACACCCTGGACACAAAGGGGCCAGGCACAAACACACCAGAACTCGTGAGAGGTAATGACATTGAAACACTGAGACACACCCTGAAGCAAATCACAACCCCAAAGACAACACAACCCACCACAAAGTGGCAATATAAGTGTAAGGGTTTTAGAGTGACAATGTATATATAGTTTTATACAAGGTAGTCTAAGAGTTCTAGTGCAACTAGCAATGGCTAGAAAATAATTAAAAGGTTATTAAAGGGCCGCAATGTGACTTGCAATGGAAAGTGGAGCAACAGTATGTATGCTGGATCAATGCAAAACACGGGCGATAAAGTGATTGGGACAGGAAAGCAATCAGAATTGGGGATGCAAAGCGCTATTGCAGTGAAGAGGAAAGGTAGTTATGAACTTGTCGCAGTGAAGAAGAATGCAATAAACTTGGTGCGGTGAAGTTGAAACACAGTCGCAGTAACGCAGCAAAGAAAATTGCAATGAAAACACAGTGAAACAGGGGAGTCCAAATAAAACACGATAGAGTGTTACTTTGCAGAAGCGAATCACAGCAAGATACTTAGGAGAGGTGGTGAGACAAACTGTTTATATCTGCTCGTGCTCAATGGCTGTTCAGATGGTCAATGCATGAGAAGATGTGCACTTCTAAGGTGAGATAAAAGGGGAGAGTCAAGGTTGACACGTTGCAACAACAATGGCAGCAACAAGGCTCAATTGGAGTCGGAGGAGGGATCACGGGGCTGGTAGTGGAGGAACTCTGCTGGATCGGCAATGGGTGTTACATGCGGAGGTGTGTCCAACAACGACATTGGGGGTGCCAGTGAGGTTAAACTGTATGAGCTCGCAATTGTGGTTATTGCCCTTGTATGTAGGAGAGAGCCAGCAGTTGGGGTGAGGGGAAAGAGGGTGATTGCAGTTGAGAGCTATAAAAGGCCCGGATCACAGTGGAACGGGGTAGTTGCTTTGCGTGTTGCAGTAGGATCAGTTGTCAAGTGAATTTGCTACAAAGGCAATGGAACTTGCTGGTGAGGGTGATTTTGAGGAAGGCCTTACGTAGATGGGTTCCGGTTCTACTGGTGGCTCCGGTGGAGGTGTAGGCACAGGTGAGATGGGATAGCAACAGAGTATATCGTGTTGCAGGCGGTAGGGACAGTGCCTGTTGGGAAGGTGAGGAACTGTAGGACAGTAGTGACAAACTTGGGGAGCAGTTTGAGTTGCGGGCTCAGTGAACATAAACACAGGGAAGAATTGCAGTAAGAGGTACACAGTGCCGGTTAACTTGACACAGTCCAAAGAAAAGGGAAAACTCTTGGGGATTGTATTCTCTTCCAAAAATTTACAATGCGACTCGGTTTGTATAGCTATATTATGTCTCCTGACTTTAGCCTTCTCCAAATAAGTCCAATGTGCAAGTGACAGCCGAGACTCTAGACCTCTCAGCCTAGCGGAGGCAAATGCAATGGAGCAAATCAGCAAGCAGCAGGGCACAGCCTGCATATGGACAGGGTACAGGATGCAACTCCTGAACTTGGACAATTTTTGGTCAGCTATGTATCTCATGCAATGCTGATAGGGTGACGTCCGGCAACCTGCAATAGGTGTTGTCTTGAAACATGACTCAAGCACCAGAGGTTCACCGCAGTCCAGAAAAGTGTCTTGTTGTCGCAGTTCTTACCCATCTGTTGGTCTAACACAGCCCATCGTGATTATGTGAGCTGGATGCGATGAAGGTTGCAATGCCATCAGCAGTTGGGACGAAGGCCTCAAGTAAATCCTTGGATTGTCATTTGAAGCTCCTGAGGTTTGGCTGATAAACATTGCCAAAGCCTGTCACTGTTCTTGGGCCTTCTCGCTCCACTTCTCGGACCAAGCGGTTCCTCACGACAGAGTCGCTGCACCTGCAACAGAGTCAATTAGCACGTGATGGAGTCGGCCCCCAGGCCTGGGCCATTTGCGGTTGTATTAACGTGTGTAAGTAGGGGTTGAGGGTATGTGTGAATGTATGTTGCAAGTGGGTCCAAGAGTCATAGGCTGCACCTAGACGTGGGCAAGAGGTGACACAGTGCAGTGTTGTGGATTGACTAGTCCTTAATTTTTGCATTTTACCTCTAGTTCAACCCCTTTGCACGCATAAGTGTCCATATCACGCAGCTCACATGCTCTACATGGTCATGTTACTTGCTGCTATGTCACACTGGCACGTGACTCAGCTTATGTTAGACCACATGGCTACAACCACATGGCTCAGCCCATAGCTAGGGTTTAACATCATAGATACTGTTCACATAGACTCCTATTGTTCTTTTGCTATTGTTCTCTTTATGGTAGAGTGTTCTCACAGGTGTGTGAACTGAATACAATAACTGGTCTCCTTTCAGATAAATTCTCTCATGAGTAGAGGTCTTGGCAGAGTCCAGACAATAGCTATTGTTCTCCTTTAGGTAGTTCTATTGTGCTTTCTTCACATGGCTTCTTGCAAAGCCTGCCCTCAACATGGTCTGTGTGCAGGTCCCTGAAGTCTATATAAGATGCTGCATGTACGCTCCTAGCCCCCCATCTTGGCCTCTTGGTCTTTACTGGGCTAGGTAAGCAAAACCCCTCCTGTACTACATAGCTGGTAGTACCCAATCTAACTTGGTCTTTACTGGGCTCAACATCTGCATAAGGTTTATAGCTGGTAAAAGTATTGTGCTCCACGCCTACCACCACCTCCTTGTTGTTTTCCACTTTGTGTCCCTGTTTGTCATGTCAAGCTCTGTCTCCGTGTCAGGAAAAATGTTAAGACAGCAATGAAAGACAACGTAGACCATGCTGTCACGCTCTACACTCTTCAGCTGTGCTCACAAATGTATACAATTATGTTTGTAGCAATCACTTTTGTTGTGGCATTTGTAGCACACCCTGATGGAGAGTATGTCTAGTCTTGTATATGATACAGTACAACATTTTTGAACAACTACACGGGAACACTTTGTGAGAATTAAGGGAATGTGAGCTAGAAGGGTCAATAATCATGTGTACAAGCCTGGGCTTGAAAATATCAAAGGTACAGTACGCAGGCTATCCACCTTGTAGGTAAAAAATGACACTGTTCTCAATAATCCTGTCTATCAAGCTCTCCACAGAAGAAAACATAAGGGCCTGATCGGCGGCGCATTATGTAGGTGCATTATTCCGTGGCTACCAGCCAAACAAAATAATGCAACTTATTCCCACAGCGCTCGGTGCTCAGACGTGACATTGTGTGACTTTCTGTGACTTTAACTGTCATACGTCGTCGCACCGTGAGCTGGCAGGCCGCAGACAACTTCCCTCGCGCTTTTCTCACTCCTGCTATGGCAAAAGCTCTGTCAACTGTTCCTGCAGCCTCTCGAGCCAAGTGGAAACCTTCTGCTCAGGCTGCTCTGGTTGCAGCCCTTCATAAGGAGAAGGTTGAAGGCCGGATGGTTGAGAATGGCTTCAAGCCAGTGTCCTGGACATATGCGTCTGCTGCTGTGCTTGAGAAGGCTTGGATAGCTGTCAATGCCAAACAGTGTAAGAACCACTGGGCTATGGTATGTGTAGTATCTATGAGATGCAGTGTTCTTTGCTCACAGTATCTGACCACAGCTTCGTGCGCGGTACAAGGACTTGGTTCGGATGCGCCAGCTGTCAGGGTTTGGGTGGAATGAGGAGGCATGTCAGCTAACTGCTACTGCTGATGTTTGGGATGCTTATCTGCAGATACGTGTAGAGCTTGATGTGTACAGTACCAGAGCTCATGTATCACAGGCTCATCCCAAGCATGTGTGGCAACAAACACATAGCTTTCCACTCTTTGACGACCTCGCCTTTCTTTGTGAGGATACATATGCTACAGGCAATCATGCTATTGCTGTTGGTGGTCCACCTCAGTCTCAGCCTCAGTCACCGGACGTGCCAGGTTTTGATAGCCAGGACAGAGGCAAGCTGGGCTCAGGGAATGTTTCAGAAAGTGACAGTGATGACAAAGAGATTACAGGTGCTACTCAGGTGTGTTATTTGTGGATTCTCTGAGTGCTATGACTAACAATGTTGTAGCCAACTCCTTCTACCCCGGTACAGCCCAAGCACTCAAAGACTGCAGATGAGATAGCTTGGCGTAGTAGCAGCTTCGACTGCCAGCGTAAGCCAAACTCACGTCGCAATTGCATGACTGATATGGCAGATGCTGTGAAGTGTATTGCTGAGGCTCTATGCCCTCCCCCCCCCCCCCCCCCCAGCCCGAAGCTCCTTCAATGTCTGTGGCAGGCACTCCTCGTTGTTGTCAAGCATGGGCCACTGTTCTCAGCGAGGAGACGACATTGACTCCAGCCCAAATCACATCTGTTTGCAATATTTGGAGGAACAAGCCAGAACTTGCAGAGGAGTATAGTAGTTTCCCTCCGGAACATTGTGAGGCTCGTACTATTTGGTTACACAGTGAACTTCAAGAGCTTGAACGTAACTAGGTGCCATTCGTTTAATGAACTTTGCCTTCTAATAGTTTTCATAGTAATTCTCTGTTGTTCAGATACCGTATAGTATTACATTGATTCCCTAATTCCTTCTTGCAAGCTCTTCCTGATAACTTTCCCACATTGCCTTTGCAATATCATCCCGTCACGCTTCAGCTTGTGTTTGCTCGTTATTTCCTCCCTGTCCCTCTGATTGTATCTCTGCTTCTTCACCCCTTGCCTCCTCAAACATCCTTTGCCGTGCTGCATTGTTTTCATTTGCTATATCTTCATTGACTGAGTTGTTGAATGTTGTGTCGGGATTGTGAATCTGATTGAAGTTGAAAATTGCGGCAAATGCAAGCCAGATGCAAACTTGTGTGGGCAGATTGTACTCGCAGGCCTGTCCGAGAATAGGAAATTGTCGCTTGCATATGCCAAAGATACGCTCAATCACGTTATGTGCTTGTGCATGACAGAGATTGAATAGCTCTTTATAATTCTGAGGTCTAAATGATAGTGAGTGAATATAGTGCCAACCAATACTGAACACTGACTGTTACAACCCGGTCCAACCACCCAACTTCACGTGACCTCCGCACCTGAACACCGCGCCGCATACTCCGCATCTCCGCACCGACGTCATCATGACCCTTATCATCTGTTTCCTTTACATCATGCTGTGTACAGTTCTCTTATCTCTCTGCAAGAATGCGCATTCCCCTTTGTTCCGTTTTCGTCTACTCCTATCGGACTTGAAGTCATTGTAGTATATATACAAGACCCAACTGTAGTAAATAAGTAATTTGAATATTGAATAAGACCCCCCTTCTTATCTTCTCTTTGTCTGCATTTGACTTCACTAGCTGAAGTCGTCTTACTCGTTGTTGTCCGTCATGTTCTTGCTGTCTCCGGTGTTCCGATCACCACACCTCCGCAGGTCCGCACTTCGATTGAGCCTTGCTCTTGAACCTTTGATCCTGCTAAGTCCAAATTCAAGTCACAGGAATCCCAAGCAGCGCAACTTAACTAGTTGAAGCCAAGACTCATTCTGATCCCCCTCGTTCACTCCACTGCTTCCGCATCTCCGCGAACTCCGCAGCCCCACGTTCCTTCCAACTTCGTCTTGCTCTTAACACTGACCGTACATTGGCAGCTCCCCACTCCCATAAGTGATAACACACACCACGATATGGTACTAAAAGAATGTCGCAAGAAGCAAATCCTGCATCCGCCAAGAAGTAGCATCCTTCTGGAACTACAAAGGAAGATTCCCGTGCATGCTCGAACAGAAAGCTATCTGCAGCGCTTCCTTCCCACCCAAGGAGAAGATAACAGAATATCATCTCAAACGTGCATGCAGAGATGAAGTTATGAGAGATATTCCCTTCTCAATCCCTGTACCGTGCCCGTAGCGCTGCTGGTACAAACACATTAACGTGAGTCCCATCTATAGCACCTAATGCATGCTTGAAGAATGGGTAGAACTTTGGATTATTGCGTATAAAGGGAGAGATAGGAGTTGTCTTGTCCAGAAGTCGGATCACAGATTGTATGAGCGTTGAATTTGTGACTGCATCAAGAACAGCATTAACTGTTCTATCTCATGTCAGTATAGATTTGTTGAATATAAGTGCTGTGACACACCTTGAAACCGTATCTGTACTATGCTGAAAACGCTCTGCAACATCTCGATGTCCACTATTCCTCTGACCAAGATAGAGAAACATTGCAACTTTCTCCTCCAAATCAATGTGCCTCAAGTCAGACAAACCTGAGATAGTGCATAGCTGCTGACAGAGCTCCATGAATACAGGAGTTCTGAGCCCTGGTGAGTCTCTCATCTGCTCCGGATGGCCTTGGATCAGCTCTTGTACCCATATACCCCCTGTCAGAACAGAGTTATGATATGGTTCCAGATTATATCGCCATTCTTGAGCCAAAGCCATAGCAGCAGCAGCAGCAGCTATGGTTACAGCCACAATTTCACGCTGAGCATCAGAGAGATGAGCCATAGTGAAGTGAAAAGGGAAGGACGAAGGGGAGAAGCAAAGACCGCAGGTGCAACCGTAAACAAGCCTGCTTGCGGCGGATGTCACAGCCGTACTGATCCTATTTCCTTATTGGGGCCAACCAGTCACATCAATTAATACGCGCCCATCTACATAATGCGCCGCCAATCAGGCCCTAAGTCAACCTCAATTTTATTGCCCTAAACCTTCAAGGCCACACATCCACACATGTCCTATTTAGCCTCTTGATATGCCTCTGTTTGTAGTCCAACTTGCCACAATCCTGGCACGGATTACCACAAACAACTCTCTCCATTGCATTCACATTTGTTCAACCCACACTTGATGCAGTGTCACACCTGTTTGTGCATGGGCTTCATGCTACTGTGGGCACCACTCTCCATCAGGGCAAATCTCCACTTGATAATGCCTGGTTGTTGCAGCTGAAAAGACTGTTGCTGGCAGTATACTTAGGGTGGGTAAGAGTAAGACTGCATGTAGATGCCTTGTTGGGGATTTAGAAGGGTAGGTGTGCTGTGCATATCCTCGTGGAAATCCCGGAGGTAGAGCTGGGTTGACATCATTGGAGTCCGTAGGATGTCCTGCTGGGGGTTAAGATTGGTTGGGGTGCTGAACTTGTTGAAGTCGGTGTTGCTGCAAGGGGGACTGTATTGCTGCTGCTGTCTACCATTGCTGCTGGCCTCTCTGTTTAAGGCGTGATGGTGGTTTTTCCAAGCCTTTTGACTGTATTCATTCATAGGCTTATGTGTTGCCAGACTCCTACCCAGTCGCCGTCGGTCGGGAGAGCAGAGATATGCTGGGTCTCGAGGGATGTTTGGTTGTGTTTAGTGTAATACTGTATATAGAAATTGATCAATATTCCCAACCTTATTTCTGCTTCCCTCCCTCCGACGACTGGCACTTAACAAGTGTAAACAATGATTGGCGCCCCGGCCGGCGCACGCGGACTTTCAAGTTAACTCGAAAATAACTCGCATTTCGGATTATCACAATAATTGTGACGTAGACCGATTCACTAATATCCATTCACAACAATGGAACAACGGTCCGAATCCTCTGGCTTTACTCTACCTACGACTAGTAATACATTGCAGCAAATACCAACTATCGAAGAAATTCGTTCAGCATGCCAGGCCGTTTTTGGACTGAGAGCTTGCCGGCTGCAGTGTCTGTTTGCACAGGGTTTGCTTGGCCGGAAAGACGTACTCTTCGAGGTTGGCACTGGGGTCGGAAAGACTCTGGCATTTTGGCTGCCTCTGCTATTTCGCCCACATGGTGTTCAGATGGTCGTGACCGCTCTGAACGTTCTCGGCGAGCAGAATGTTACCCAGCTGGCTAAGGCTGGAATCAAAGCTGTCACAGTCAACAGTGAAACCGCAACAGCTGCGAATTTCCAGGTGAGTCATTCAATGTCTCATATTACTCTGGCTTGTATCTGATAGATTTTACGAGGCTATTGAGAATGGGATATATCGGGTGGTGATAGTCAGCCCCGAGCAGCTGATGAAGTGTGGCGGAGGTTTTGAGAGGCTATTGAAGAAGCCGGAGTTTGTCGGACGCATCATTGGCGTCGTTTTTGATGAGGCACATTGCATTAGCACATGGGGTGCTTTTCGACCGGAATACAAAGCTCTTGAGCAGCTACGGCATGTGGTACTGAGAGATATTCCTATCGCTGCTGCGTCTGCCACGCTACCTCACGCCGTGAAGGAGGATGTCATGAAAATATTACATTTCCGTGCTGACAGATTGGTCCGAATATCTTGACCCACAGACCGGCCGAACGTGCACTTGGCTGTGCGAAAAATTCAATACCCACTCTCCAGCTACCTCGATCTTGCGTTTGTCCTCCCCTCGGATCCACACAATCCCCGCGCTAAATTCATCATTTTTTTCGATAGTGTGGCAGAGGCAGTTGGTGCGGGAAAAATGCTACGGAGCCGCCTTCCAGCAGAACATGTTGAGAAGGTTTTGTGGTTTCACTCGGAGATGTCAGAGACATTCAAGAGGGATGCAGTCGAGAGGTTGAAGAGGGGAGAGTTATGGGGCATATGCGCGACAGACGCGTTTGGCATGGTTAGTGTCCCAGTCAAGTATGCATCATTGTATTCTTAAGCTCATTCTGTTCTAGGGGGTGGATATACCGGATATCTGTCTCGTAGTACAATGGAGAGCTAAATGCAGCATGTGTGCGCTGTGGCAACAATTTGGGCGCGGGGCACGAGGTCCGGGTACAGAGGCCGTAGCAGTGTTCTACATGGAGGCAAAACATTTTGATGAGGAGAGACGGAAGGCAGAGGCAAGAAGGCAAGCAAGACGGGCGAAGAACAAAAAATGCGAGAAGGTGAAAGTACTTACATCAAATCCAGCGGTCAATAACATGTCACCACAGCCTCCCTTTCCTGTGGCGGCAGCTCTTCAAGGTGAAACTGAGGAAAATCAGGCGATAGAGGATGATCAGCCGGAGGAAGTGACTGACAACGAGGACGACAGCCCAAGCGTGACAGTTACGGTGAGACACTGAGTCACGCTTCAAACCAAGAACAACCTTAAAGACAACACCACCAACCACGAAGTGGCAATAGAAGTGTAAAGGTGTGGAAGCGCGGAAGTGTTAAAGTAAATGCGAGGTGGCCTAAGAGTCCTAGTTTTACCTGTGCTAGAAGAGCGACAAGGGTTTTGTGATAAAGTTTTTATATGAAGTGAGCTAGACGGGCAACTACCACGCGTATCGCGGGTAAAAGGGCGAGTCGGCGCGGTGAAAGCGAAAGAGTTATAGCGCGGCTCCAAGAGAGCGCGCGTAAAAGGTCGCGGCTTGTAGGAAAACGGCGCGCGGAGGGACGCAGAAGGTAAACGTAGACGCAATATGAATCTCAAACACAAAACGCGGTCGCTGGTGAAGATGAAGTGGTCGCTGTAAAAACGCGGGCGCAGTGAAATTGAACGCAGTAAGCTCGACGCAGTGAAGATGAAACGCAACGCAGTAACGCAGTAAAATAACGCAGTTAAAAAGCAGACGCAGTATAACGAAGCCGAAAGGAAGTGGGAGAGAAAGATAAACTAATGGCGCGCGGGTCGCCGTGGAAGACTATGTGAGATCGCAGTTAAGTGGACTCGACAGACTGCGCGCGGGGGCGGTAGTGTAGAACGACACCTCCCGAACGGCGGTGCGTATTACAGGCAAATGCGTGGCCAACGACGACGTTGGCTGAGCTGGTAAGATTGAACTGTACTAGTTCGCACTCGTGCTCCTCGCCTTCAAAGTCTGGAGATAGCCAGCAATCTGGGTGCGGCGCGCGCGGGCGATCGCAGTCGAGCGGGACGAAAGGTCCTGAGCGCAGGGGAACTGGATGATCGCTCTGAGTGTCGCAGTAAGAGCAGCTTTCAAGCGAGTCCGCGACGGAGGCGACGGACGACGCTGGCGAGGGCGATTTAGGAGTTGATCTCGCCGGGGAGACCGTAGGCGCTGCTGAGGGTTCTGGCGGCGGCGTGGGCGCAGGGATGATGGGGTAACGGCGTAGAACCTCGCGCGGGCGCGGGCGGTAAGGGCAGCGACCGTCGGGCAGGTGGGGAACAGTTGGACAGTAACGGCAGACTCGAGGCGGGTTGTCGTTGGTAGATGCCGCGGACATAAACGTGGGAAAGGTCGCAGTGAAACAACGCAGAAGAAGCTACAGCTATGGGCGCGAAGAGACTCCCTCGACGCGAACGCAAAGCGTAAAGTGAACTCTGTGGAAACTGGGGTGGGGATTGATTGATCTCCTACGCAGTACAAACAACACCTTTTTATATACTCTGAAGACCCTCTCCTAAACCTTTCCTTCTATGTCCTAAACCCAAACGCGAGAGCGAGGAAACGGGGTGGCAGAATACTTCCGTCTGCGGAGGCAAAATGCCCAACGAGTCGACGCTCGGCGGGACACAGCGTTGGTCGACGCGGAGTAGCGGCGCGCGCCCTTGCGCTGAAGAGGCGCCAACCGTCGCGAGCAGGTGATGAGGCGCCGTCCAGGATTTGCACAGCGTGGCGTGATAGGAGTCTTCCTGAAACGGGGTTCGCGCGTCAAGTTTCTTCTACCGTTGGTCCGAACCGCGTCCGAAACTCTTGGTGGCTGGCCGGCCCATGCTCCGATGCAAAAGGGGCGTGTCTGTGAGTCAGAGTTCGGTGCGATTCCTCGGCCTCGGATGTTTCCGGCGCGTTGCTGCTCCTTGTCAAGTCCTCGGATCCTCGGTGAACTCCTCGTGACCTCAGCGAACTCCTCATGCTCGTGACGCTGGGAAAGTGGAGAGACTTGCCGCGCAGGATGACGCGGGCCGCGCAAATGGCGGGCTGCTGCCGTTTCTCCGCGCCTAGCCGATTTCCGGGCGTATCATTCTCCCCCCAACTAAAATCCGAACCGTCCCCGGTTCTCGCGTGGCAAGTCGAACCGTGGGAACTCTGACCACGAGGCTCCTCGCGCTATTGTGTCGTTGGACTTCAACTTTTTCGCCCTCTCTTCCTCTGCTTCTCTGCCTCTGCTTCCGCCCTTCTCACCAACTTTGCTTCCGCTCCCCTCAACATGTCAGCCCAAGCATCCTCCTCGCGTCGCGTCGCTCCTCGCCCAGCCACCCGTCGCAACCGCTCACCCCTCCGCACCATGACCGCTCGCGTGGGCAAAGGTCCCACTCCACCACCGCTTTCTCCTGCTGAGCAGCTGCTCGCCGTGCGCGAACAGCTCGAGGCTTCCTCGGCCGTCTTAGACTCGGTCCTGCGGATACGCGCTGACCTCACTGGTGGGTGGGTCGCTGAGGTGATCGAAATCTTCGTAAGTACCCTCTTCTCCTCTACCACCTCCCAGCTCACTCTCCTTTCTAGCAAGCGTACGAGGACGTGTCGCCTCTCTGCGAGGACCAAGGTACCAACCTCGCGTTCCTCGACCTCTTTTCTCCCTTTGCCGCCGAAGAGCACCGCGTCCGCCTGCCGCAAGCCCAGCAGGTCGCCCTCCGTAACGCCCTCCGCCCTCTCTGGCGCAGCCTCAGCGCCCACCTCCGCCAAGCGTCCTACGTCGAGGCCCCCATCGTCGAGCTCCTGCTCGAATGGGACTGGTGGGTCGGCGACTGGCCTAAGCACGAGGCCGATTTGGACGCTGAGGGTTCTGCCGATGAACACGAGTCCTCGGCTTCCCGTTCGCGGTCTGCCAGCGTCGCGCAGGAGCCGGAGCTCGTCGTGATCGAGCTCACGGACGAGGATGAGGACGAGGACGAGGCGCAGCCGCGTCCTCCCCTGAAGCGCAAGAGGGCAGCCTCTTCCGCCTCTCTCGAGGTGAGGGCCGGGCCACCGGCCAAGAAATTATCGCAGGCGCAGCAAGACCAGCTGCAGGGTGTGGGCCCCAACCCTCTCACCGGCAAGGAGTGGCGAAACCTGCCGACCCACTGGACCGCGACCACCGTCGCTCTCGGCGAGAGCCGGGTGCGTCTCTTCTCTCTCTCTCTTCTCTCTCCTCTCTCTCGCTAACCTCCCCACTCCTCCAGTGCGATTTTGCAAGGAAAAGGACGTCGAGCGGTGCTACCGCCCAAGCAACGGTACGCGGTACTTCCGGTGTCTGCCCTGTGCAGACATCAAACACGCCTGCCGGTTCAACGGCAAGCCCTTCGACGAGGTCGCGCCGGACGTCGCCCAGGCTCAGGAGGATGCCAGCGTCGTCACGAGGAGCCGGCTGCCCCCCTCTCTGCGTCCTCCGCCGCCACCTCTCGCCCTCAGATCGCCGCCTCCGTCGCCTCCGACAGCAAGGGCAAGGGCAAGGCCCCGCCTCTCCTCCTCGCGTCGCCCCGCAGGTCCCAGCGGCCTCAAGATGGACGTTGTGGTGTCCCCTCTGCGACCTGAGCTGCGTCGCCCTCAGGACGCCCGACCTCCCTCTCCTTCTCCTGCTCCCGTCGCCTTCAACGTCGACGACGTTCTTGAGGAGGTACCTGGCCGATCCGCGGAGCTCCCTGGCGGCGCTCCCCCCGCTCCCGCCCCTGCCCGCGTCACAAACCGGGTGGTACTGCAACAGTACCTCAGCGGCCTCGAGACCGAGCTCGGTGCCGTCCTTAGTCGGCTCACCGTTGGCGAGGCGCGGATGGCAGCGCTGCGCACCAACGCTTCGCTGTACAAGGCGAAGATCTTGGCTGCACGGCGCGAGTTGGAGCAGGTCATCGCTGAGGAGGCCGCTCTCTTCGCCGGTCCTTCGCGTCGGTAGGGGTTCCTGGGTTGTCGCTGGTTGCTGCTGTCTGTGCCTGTCGCTGTTCCTTTGCTGTGCTTCGCTACTCTGTACTAGTCCTAGCTAATGAATTGTTTTCGCCGCTCCTTTTATGAGTGAAGTAAGAAAAGAGAGAAAACTCAGAAATAAAATAAATAAAGAAAAGAACGAATAAATAAAATGCGAGGCTTGGGTGTGGGGCGCATGTGTATCCCTCCCCCCAACTAATAAAATTTGCCCTGTCCTCAGGGCGCAGACGTCGAATATGTGAAAAAAAAATTTTTGTTAGCGCAAACAACTCTCAGTAAGTCATCATGGAATCGCCGCGCGCAAAATGGTAGTCCGTAAGATATGAAGGAAAAATACGCGAGACGCAGCCAAGAAAAAAAATGGAAACAATATGATATAAAATTACAACTCATCGTCGAGTGTGTTGCGCCTAGGCGTCGAGTGCGCCCGCCGGCTCTTCTTCGTCCTCTGCCGCGTGTGTGTCGCCCAGCGGCTCGTCTTCATCGTCGTCGCCTTGCGACCGCGACGCCTCCATCTCCTTGAGCCGTTCTAAAGTGATCTCGGCGAAGCCGTCTGGTAAGGGAATTTCAGCGCGCGCGAGATACGGAATGACTCTAAAGGCTGCCACTGGCCGGTCCAACACCGCTCCGTCCAATTCGCAGAGAACGTAAGCTCCTCCTCGATTTCTGGCGACCACGATTAGCGGCCCGAGATACCGCGCGCGCATCTTGCGGTTCAACGCCTTCTCGATCGCTGTGTTGCGGATCAGTACGAGCGATCCTCTCTTGAAGTCGAAGTCGCGGATGGTATGCATGTGTTCGACCTCGAACCGTTGCGCCGCCTTAGTGCGCGACTCCATAACCTTGTCTCGTAGCGCGACCAGATGCTCCCTACGCTTTTGTAGCGCGATCGCTCGCCGACTGATAAGGTCTTCGGTAGACAACACAGAGTCCGGCGCCGGCTGTAGGTAGGTTGCTTCTACGATGTCGAGCGGAATTATTGGATGCGTGCCAGTGACTGCAAAGTAGGGGGAACAGCCCATCCGTTTGCGTGTTGTGATTCGCTCCGACCAGAACACCGATGCCGCGACCTGTGACCACCGACCCGCGTCCCCATCCGCCGCCTTATAGAGTGCCTGGCGAACATCGTAGTGAGCTCGCTCGACCTGTCCGTTCGCTCGCGAGTTGTAGCCGCTGATTCGGATGTGATGAATATGGTAACGCTTGCCCAGGTATTCGATCGCGTTGACGAACGCGCCTCCGTTGTCCGAGACTATTTCCGACAGCGCGCCCCAGCGACAGAGAATGTCGGTGAAAATCCAATCGCCTAGCGTTTTCCCAGTCTCGGAGCGAAGGGCGCGGAACTCCGGCCAATGCGTGATTGAACAGCGCCCTTGTACCACGTACTTGAAGCCCCCAGACGCTGGCAGGTGCATAGTGTCCATGTATACTTTCGCGAAGAGCGGCGCCGGTTGTTGGACCGTCGGAGGAAGCAGAATCTGCCGCTTCTGTCGCGTCTGGCAGATATGACAAGTCCGGATGTACCACGCGATATCCGCTAAATGAAACGGCCACCAAAAACGCTCTGACACCATCGCGGCCGTCGCGAACACTCCTCGATGAGCGGCGCCGTCGTGGCAGTCGCGAAGTACTTTCATGCGGTCGGCTGGCCATACGACTAGCTTATGCGCTCCCGTGGCATCCCGTCGGAAGAGCCGT
>JABYQR010000369.1:0-42785 GCA_022592445.1 Cytidiella melzeri
CTTAAGTAAGACCACATGGCTACAAACACATGGCTCAGCCCATAGCTAGGGTTTGACATCATAGATACCGTTCACATGGACTCCTTTTGTTCTTTCCCTATTGTTCTCTTTATGGAAGGATGTTCTCACAGGTGTGGGAATGGAATACAATAGTTGGTCTCCTTTTAGATAGATTCTCTCACAAGTAGAGTTCTTGGCAAGGTCTAGACAATAGCTATTGTTCTCCTTTAGGTAGTTCTTTTGTTCTTTGTTCACACAGCTTCTTGCAAAGCCTGCCCTCAACATGGTCTGTGCGCAGGTCCCTGAAGTCTATATAAGCAGCTGCATGTACGCTCCTAGCCCCCCATCTCGACCTCTTGGTCTTTACTGGGCTAGGTAAGCCACTCCTTCCTGTACTACATAGCTAGTAGTACTCAATGCTAACTTGGTCTTTACTGGGCTAGCTCTCTGAATAAGTTTGATAGCTGGTGAATTCATTGTGCTTCACGCCTGCCACCACCTCCTCGTCGTCATTCACATTGTGTCCCTGTTTGTCACATTGAGCCCTGTCTCTGTGTCATGTGGTCTTACTTTTACAGGAAGCCCTTGGCTTCAGCTGATTAAGCTGCGCCTGTTGATACTCTTGAACTAAAATTTAGACTTAGCAGGATCAGAGCTTCAGCCTCTCAGCTTTCAGAGCAAAGTTGGATTCAATCAGATGAGTCAGACATTTGGCAGAGGCCAGGCAACAACAAATAAGACTACTTCAGCTAATGAAGTAAAATGAAGCAGGAGTGGGGAATAATATGGAATATCAAAACTTAGGACTTCTTCCGTACAAGTTAGTTATGCTCATAGAATACTACAAGTTAGAAATCCAGAGAGATGTGTGTATAACAGATGATAAGGGGTAAGTATTCAGACATGAGGATTGGGATTGGATTGGAGTCCGGACATGTGTGAAGCAGAAGTACAAGGTGTCAAAGCGAGATTGGATTGCTGATCATCAGAGATCAGGTCTATGGACAATGTAGATTGTGTATGTAGATAGATAAGATCAGACAGTACATAGCATGTAATTCCACCATCATTATGGCCACACACAATGTGATACTTGTACCTTATTGCATGGTGTTCCAGTAGTTTCCATGACTGAATAGGAGAAGTCCCATGAGGCTTCTCCTGACTCATATTCTATATACCAAATGCATTGAGCTTACTAAAGACTCAGTCAGCACTATTCAATTATGTAAGATGCTCAGTCATTGCTTACATTCTCTATTCAGTAGTATTAACAAGCAAGACTGTGCATTACCAGTCCTTACTCGAATGACATCACTGTAGCATCAGTAATCTAGTTACAGATATGTATATATACCACTCCTAGAGAGCAGAGAAATAACAAGAGACTTACTCCTAGAGTTAGTTGACTTTCCAAGTCATCCTCTGCACTCATACCTTTCAAACACAAGGGAAAAATGGATAAGGACAAGCAGATGACAGAGTTGTAGAGGTTTCAGAAGATTGTTCAAACCCTGTGATAAAGGGTGTGTGAAGTGGTAGCAGGAGAAGACTGGAGTGACTGGAAGATTGGGTCTGATCATGTAATCCAATTTGGTCTGCAACAACACTAAAGCAATGAAAAAAGGGGGTTAAACCAGAAACAGGGGATAGACAAAGTTGGTCCCAGTAGAGTGGTGACAGAGGCATGAGAGAGCCAAGATTTAGGAAGTCTATGGTAACCAATTGGTCTTAGGCACAGAGTAACAATAGAGAAGGAATAGAACTGATGACATAATCATCTGTTTCAAACAGCAGCAATGAGACACTATAAATGATGGGGAAAAGTGGGTTGGATGGGGAAAAAGTGGGTTGAACAGCAAAGGTAACAACATCAGTGACAAGTAGCTACTAGAATGATGGAGAATGAGAATAGTACAGTGTGGAGACTGTTTGTAACAGAAAAACATCTCTCTTCATTCTTCATCAATTGTACTCCATGCTCTTCTATCAAATTCTATTCTGTTTTCCTCGCTAAGCTTCAATATTTCTTTGAACTTGCTGGTAAGGATAGGGACTGTGACCGTATTTGGACATTGTGTGATGCTGAACATAGGTGTTCTATGCTTAGGATTGCGTAATAGTGCTGCAATTGTTTCTTGTTGGCCTGCAGCATAGTCCATTGCGGCCCACACCTTTTCATGTGTAAGTGGGGTTTCTGGACTTGAACTGGCAGGAGGAATATTGCTGTTGAGCCGGAAAACTTTAGTGTATTTCAGCCGCTTTAGCTGTGCAGCTGCTGTGGCCAGCAAACCATCTGGCCCATACAGTTCTTGTAAAATCTCTTTCTCCTTAGCCAGGACTTCAGCTTGAACTTGAGCTCCTTTTTTAAATGGCCATTTAAATACACGTGCTTGGTGTTGAATGCTGCACTTGTTGAACAAGCTGTCAGCAGTAATTGATTGGTCAGAAGAATCAAAAGGATGGTCAGAGCCATGTTTCATTTACCATTGAATAGCATGAGTACTCACTGCAGCCTTTCATAGTCATCTCCCACACCTCTTTTAGTGAGGACAGTGGGGATGGCATTGCTGCTTGACTTGTCAGAACTGATGGATTACGCAGATGCTTGACTAACTCACGCAAGGGCAGACCCAGTTACTGTACAGAGCACACCAAGGACAATGGCAGCAGGGAACATGACAGGGATTGGGAAATGCATGTTTTGGATGAGCAAGAACACAGTGTGCTACAAAGGAAGGTGGAAAGACAGCTGTGAACATGATTTCAGTGGAATGAACCCCTGTTGAGCAAGACATAGTACAGCAAAGTACCCACCAACCTCTGCTATGCAAAAATTTGAGGCTATGGGGACAGAGGTGCAAAGGAGAAAGCAAGGGGGATTATACAGCTTTTGCTTAGCCCAGCCCTCATAAACTTTTGCAGCACTACTCATGGAATTTGCTCCTGTTTAACATTCTTTCACCTCCTGTCTCATGACCCCTTGGTATCCTGAGTGCATCTTTTGTTTCATCACGTGGACACTGCCTGGTTGCCAGTTTCACTCTGATTCTCCACTCTTCCATTGTGCTCTCTTTGAGCTACTAGCCAACAAAAAGTAAACCATTATCATTGTGTCAGGGCAGGTGGCAGGAAAGTTAAGAACATATAAGGCAAGTGTCAGCAATGCAACCATTTCCTCAATAATTGGTCTGAGCAGCAAAAAATTGAATTGAGACAAGGGTGGTGCAAATGTGTGTGCTGGCAAAGCAACAGGAGGTTCTACCCCTGCTGTTCCTATCACTTTTGGCACAGTGTCCCCTTGTGCCAGAACATGTTTTTAGTTAGTAGAAGGGGGTGGGGGTGTTTGTCCCCCCTGGGTATCATACTGGATGTGCACATCTTTGTGCAGACTAGTTTGCACTACATCGGGAAATTCCCGTGTCGCCGACACTGATTTCATTGCTTATGAGGGAGCGTGAAATTTTGCGGTCCATATATAGATGGTGTAGCGCGCATACAAGTTGGTATGAGCTTGTACGTCTTTCATATGCAATTGTACTCTACGTAAGGTTCATAGAATCGTCTTAATAAAGCAAAACGCGGTCGAACGTGTGAGCCCCACCGCGACATAAACGCGCCACCAAAAAAATGTGTTCTGATTGGCTGCATCACAGCCCACGTGACACAGTGACAAGCGCTATGACGTAGGCAAAACGCAGAAACTACTGATTCACCGGTTTGTGGACGCCACCTGCGTCACAGCAAC
The DNA here is from genome assembly GCA_022592445.1 of Cytidiella melzeri. NCBI lineage: Eukaryota > Fungi > Basidiomycota > Agaricomycetes > Polyporales > Irpicaceae > Cytidiella > Cytidiella melzeri. The sequence continues at coordinate 3,749 of JABYQR010000369.1, forward strand.
AGCCGCTCTATCCAAATAAGGAAACTGTTGATTGCAGGCGGCGGCGCCGATTTCGTGAGCGCCCAACATTTCTCAGGCGCCCAAACCACTCTCGCTGCCACCACCACGTACCACGGCGACCACACCACTCCTCCTCCTCCTGCAACGCCCCCACACCCCCCCCCCACCACGACCACGACCACCACTACTCCCACTATCCTTTTCTTTGCTCCTCTCGTCGGTGAATTTATTTGCCACGTCGAGTTACTGGATAAACCACCACAACCATCAACCATCCACATTCCAACTCACGGTAGCGGAGCATCTGCTGCCGGAGTCCTCCACCACCAGCTGTACCTCCTCCTCATCTCCATAACCTCACGGTAGCGGAGAATCTGCTACCAGAGTCCTCGGCCAGCACCAACACCTCGATGACGACCTACAAGTGAGTCGTTCATGCCGTGATGCTGGGCATGTGGTACGCCCTTCCCTATTGGCGGTCACCTCACACAGCATCAAAAGCGCTGCCCAAAAATCCTAAGCCGCTCGAGGGAGACATTTCAGAATGCACTGAAGGCCGTTGAGCGTCAAGAGCGCGAAGGTCCGCCACAGAAGCGGTATCGACCTGAGGGCGATGGACACAATATTGTGAGTGCTCATGAATCCTCCTAACGGTTTTCAGTGGTTTGACAATTGAATCAGGTGGCAGGATCTTGTAGCTCTCAAGCTCCAGCTGCGAGCGGCTCAAATGATCCTCAGGCAGCCGCTGTTCTCGACAACACAAGCTTCTCGCGAGACCATTCCGACTCCTTTGTTGAGAGCGGACACTCTTCGCTGCTCGACTCAGCTTTGGCCGAATCCGGCGCGACCTCCCTACCTCCCACGACACGCTCTGGTCGCCCAATACGCTCGACGTGGAAACTCCGTGATCAGCTACCCGATGTTCCAGGAGTGGTAGACGAAAATGACATAATCAGTTCACTTCCAAACAATAACGTGCTCCCCGAGTCTCGTGTGCGACGAGTTTGCTTACTGGTTACTGAACACATTCAAACCGCCGCCTCTCGCTTTGGGCTCAGTCACTTGTATAAGCGACGGCCAGTTCAACCACCAGACTCTTCAATAGACCTCAACGCAGTGTACGAGCCCACAGCCGCTCAGCGAACTGCCTCTCTCCCTCAGCGCGCCATCAAGCAGATTATTGCACCCTACCCCAATCTCAGCTCGTTTATGTTTGGCGGCCATCATCACTGGCTTGCTGGCCACAAGAAGACTCAGAGCGGGCGCAAATCACTTCAGGAAATTATCACTCGACCAGATTTCTGTTCTGAGGATATCAAGAACGTTGACTTCAATAAACTCGACGAGAAGCTCGCGTCCAGTGATATAGAAGCTCCGTGGGTTTGTGACGCGGCGGACTGGAAGTGCGAGACTGTAACAATCGGGATACCTCCCTTAGGACGCTCCACTCAAGCATCACGACATGGAGCTGCAGCAGAGGAGTGTCGTGCAACGCGGACAGAAGGCGTTGAGAATACTCCTGCTGATCAGCCAGTCGAAGGAGACCCACTCACAATACCCGGTCTGTGGTACAAAGATATCTGCACGGAGATCAGGAATACCTTCGAGCACGACGAGGCTTCGAAGAACTTCATCTTCGACCCCCACCTCATGTACCACTCCAAGCCTGGCAGTAGCAACCCCCCGGAGCGAGTTTACAGTGAGCTCTTCAACTCGCAGACAGTTGTAGACGAAGACGTCCGCATTCAGAACTTGCCGCCTGAGCCTGGGTGTAATCTTCCAAAAGCACTTGTCATGCTTATGTACTAGTCCGACGCGACACACGTCACGCAATTCGGCAACTCGAAGGTTTAGCCTGGCTATATGTTTTATGGAAATCAGACAAAGTACGAGCAATCTCGTCCGACATGCCATGCTGCTCGCCACATGGTATACTTCCCTAGTGTATGTTGGTTCCGGCTTTGCTTGTGTGCGTACATTGACCAGTCCATTATCCATTCAACCAGCTGCCTAACGCTGTCCAAGACCGACTTCGCACCCAGCATGGCAAGAGCGGGTCTGCACCCGTACTCACCCATCTGCGTCGTGAGCTCTTTCACGCCGCTTGGCACAAGATGATCAACACTGAGTTCATCAAAGCGTACGGGCATGGTATGGTCGTGGACTGTAAGGATGGCATACGACGAAGGCTCTATCCTCGCATTTTCACGTACTCCGCGGACTATCCCGAAAAGTAATGTTCACATCTTGTGTCTCTGCTCTTCAAATCTAACCTCATGGCATCTCTTAGGATGCTCATAGCAACACTCAGGGATAAGGGCAAGCACCCTTGTCCCCACTGTTGTATTGCTTTCGACCATATACCAAACTTGGGAACCTCTGCTGACCGCAAGCTTCGTGAAGAGTCCGCGCGAAAGGACAATGAGCAGTGGCGCTCCCTCGTTCTCAAAGCGCGCAGGTTCATGTATGAAGGCCAATATGCTGTCAATGGCAAGACGGTAGATGATGTATTGAAGGACATCTCTGGTGTTCCTACGAAGGTAAGAAAACCTGTTTGCATTTGTCTGTCGTAAACTGACGTGATGTAGAACGCCTTCTCAAATCTTTTGGGCCTGTTTGGCCTCGACGTCTTCTGCATCCTTGTGCCTGATCTACTACATGAGTTTGAGCTTGGCGTTTGGAAAGCGGTTTTCACACATCTCATTCGGATGCTGAACTCTATCAGCGAGGATCTAGTTCATGAGCTTGATAAGCGGTATGTCGATATATTCAGAATGTAACAATTATGATGTCTTACTCTGCTACTATCTGCAGATTTCGAGAGTTGTCTACTTTCGGACAAACAACAATACGTAGGTTCTCTCGCAATGTCAGCGAGATGAGCCAGATTGGTGCCCGAGACTTCAAAGACATATTACAGGTGCCCACTAAGTGATGTAGATGGTTCTCGCCTGACTTCATGTTTCTCAGTGCGCTATACCCTGCTTCGAAGGTCTCTTGCCAGAACCTGACAATGAGCATGTCATGTCACTACTATATGTCATGGCGTACTGGCACGGTCTCGCGAAGATGCGCATGCACATTGAATCCTCGGTCAAGCTTCTTGATGACGCATATACGGCTATGGGAACTCATCTTCGGCACTTCGAGCAAGTTGTATGTGCTCGTTACACCACTAAGGAAACTGAGAAAGAATATGCAAAGCGAGCTCACGCGCAAGTTCGCAATGCAAAGAGCACCACCGCCACGACAGTTCCGACAGCCGGCGGCCGCAAACCTCAAACTTTCAACCTTTCAACTGTCAAGGCCCACCTACTTGGTTATTACCCGCGGTATATCCGGCTCTATGGTACAACAGAGATGTTTTTGACTATGGTAGTGAGTATCACTCATGCTTGCATTCACTTGTTTCCTCCTCTTACATACTTCCAGGGAGAGCACGAACATCGTCGTGTCAAGAACCGAAGAGGACGTACGAACGGTCGTGCAACAGAGGGCCAAATGGCCAAGACTGATGTTCGTGAGACACGCCTGCGGCGTATGGCAGAAGAACTACATGAAAACGGTGTCGATATTCCTGACTACAAAGGGAAGGGGAGAGATACCTCCATTCGTGGAGGTCCTGTGTCTCATCACTGGATCGCACAAGAATCCGATTGCCAAATCGCATTGCACCTTGCTGACTGGCAGTACCGACATCCTGATGACCCAGCTCTTGAGGCATGTTGTATCCCTTCGTCCTAGATGTTTGTGCTGATAGTATGCTGCAGCGGTTCACATTTTGCCTTCGAGAGCACCTTCGATTACGCCTGTGGTCCGAGCTAGGTAAAGACCCATTGCATCTGCTTGCTCAGCAGGAGAGCATCCATATCAAGCATGATCGTATCTACAAGCATGCTACTGCCCAGTTCAACTTCACCACCTACGACGTATGCCGAGACACAGACGTAGTCCACTGTTCCCGTGATATAGACACAGGATTTTCCCTCGACAAGACTGGCATTATGGTTGGTGCCTCTCGACAAGACTTGTCGCTACCATGGGACTACGCAGTTGTTCTGGGGATTTTCCATGCACAAGTACTACTTCCCGACTCCTCTGAACGCCGCATGGAGTTCTTATGGGTGCGGTGGTTTGATCGAGATGTTTCCTGGACTTCGGGGCAATCTACATGCCGTCTGGAGAGGCTTACTTTGACATCACTTGATGTTCCTGGAGCGGTCGACTTTGTGGACCCCGCTGTTGTCATTCGCGGATGTCATATTGTACCTGCCTTTCACTACGGTCGCACACCCCCGTCTGGCTATAGTTCAGTAGCACACCAGTCCAAGGGTGATTGGCAGTATTATTATATCAATTGGTAAGCTGCACATTTTGTTGGAAACTGTCTCCTGCGCTGACAAACAGATGTAGGTTTTCTGATAGGGATTTTGTTGCTCGTCACATTGGGATGAGCGTTGGGAGCCTAGAGTTGCAAGCGTCTACTCCGGAGACAATCCCCGACAATCAAGTGCTACTGGGCGAAATTGAGGTCGCGCGTTGGGGCACTTGTCAGGCACTAGTCGAGCCTGAGAGCACAGTCTCGCGCAACGCAATGGATCATGGGGCAGAAGATCCAGACGTCAGTCTTCACTCGGCAAACGAAGACTTTGACGACGACAATTCTGATGCAGACGATGAGACGGTAGTAGCCTATGTATAGCAGTAAGTCAGAATGCTAGCTGTTTGTGTTCTGGCTCTTGCTCACTATGGCTGCTCAAAGCCTAGATGTGGCGTCATATGAAATAGCGCCACTTTGGCAGGCATTCCCGCCGTCACAGATGCTATGATGGGCTTGAATTGCATTTTCCTGCCGCCGTCGACAGTGCTAAAACGCGATCACCTGACTTTGTTGATTTTTGCAAGTGTTTCACGGTGCGTGGCGCATATATAGTTGTAACTGTGTTGTACCTGGACGCAGGAGCCTACTCACCTCCCTTCCCCCACTTGCACCTTGTGACTTTCAGCATGGGTTCTTCCCCGCCTGCAGGCGTGCCAACGTTCTCCCCAGCTACATACACCCATTTGCATGGCCACAGTAGTTACTTAGGCAATCCCACTTTGCCGCAAACTCAGACACCTGCAGGTCTCCAGTACTTGCACCCTGTACCAATTGATCCGAGCCTTACCCCTGGTGCTCACGCTCCAATGCCCCTGCAGCCACCCGTGGCACAACTACAGGCATTGGTAGACTCTGACAGTGAGGGTCAGAACCACACAAAGCTACAAACGAAGAAAAAAACACGGTACGAGTATCTTGGTAGTCAACATCCGATGTACGCATTGACTCATAGCCTCTCAGAGATTTCGCGGAAGTAGTCGGTGCAAAGTTTGGCTTCATGGCCGACCTCTTTCGGGACTTTGGGTATACAATCGCGGTTGGCCAAGAGCATGATGCTCAAACTCCAGCAGTGCATCTTAATTCAAGGTGAGTCTGCTCTGCAACATGTGCCGCTATGACACCCACTGTACTATGCCAATAGGGACCAGAAGTATCACGACCTCTGGAAGACACTACGCAAATATCATCCAGACATCTCGAAGGATATCATTGCAGGTGGAGCAATGGGTGCAACCCAGATGAGTCACACAGTAGGTTACTCAGTTCCGTCCAGTTCTTTGCCAAGCTACTGACCACTCACTACGGCCTCTTCAATGACAATGTAGCTGGAACAGGGCCGGAGGAAATTGCGGCAAGCCATGGTCGACAGTATCAAGAGGCACATCCGCGACTGGTATGCCTTCACTCCACCTCTGGTTCCCGGTCGTCGCGATCAACAGGGCTTCAAGCACAACGATTGCGGATGCCTGATCTGTCCCGCTGATTATCCGTGGGACAATGATGAACAGTAAGTCAATATTCTTGATTCATGCTCTTATTAATCCGTGTCTGAAATTAGAGTTTGTGCTGCTTTGCGGACCCACAAGTCCTGTAAATATCCTATCGAGCCCTGCCATCTCCCGTTGATGTTGTGGGCCAACGAGGAGTATGACCCAGACAATCTTGTCAAGGGCTTTGGCCGCAACATTCTCATTGTGAAGGTAGGCTGTCATTGGTGGTTCAGAACTTGTCTCGTTTTGCTGCTGATTTTTCTATCTACAACAGGCAATGCTGCTCTTTTTGCGTGGCCCGGCTGCTGCTAACAGCGTCAACCGCGATACAGATGAACACGGCTCCGCCGGTGCTGCCAGTGGGACATCAAACACCAAACCTCATTGGTCCACTTGGGGCATCACGGAGATTACGCCACCATGCATTGCAGCATGCGCAACCATGGTGAGTGTCTTCAATATTTTACAAAGCTTAGCTAACTCGGACGTTCATTGTGCTACTAGGTGCGCTTTGCTTTGAGTGATGAGCGCTCATTCTCCGCAGGACCCTCCGAATCAGCAAAGTCAACCCGTTCCGCACGAGCTGGCACCTGGCCGTACCTCAGGTTTTATCATCATATTGTCAGGTTCATCGAGAAGACAATGTCTACTGCACAGCGCGAGGACTTATTGAGCTGGTACTCAACGTGAGCATGCAATTTAAGTTGTTGATTGGTTCTCACTCGCAGTAACAGCAAGGTTCTTGGCAGCTCCATGTATGATAATTCCGTCGTTGACAGCGATGGCGACAGTGGAAATGACGAAAACCATGGAGACAATGGTGGAGCCCCTAGAATGTCGATGTTGGCGCGGCTCAGTGCTCAAGCTCGAGCGACTGCCCGTCAGTGAAGTGCGAGCATGCTTAATCATCTTCCCTCGTAATGTGTTGTAGTACTGTGCCGGCTGTATTGTATCACTCCACTCCCAAATCCATATGGTTATCTCGCATCATACCAAATGATCAATCTAAAATTGCAATAGCTTTTCGAAGGGTTGTAAGTAATGCTAGGTACAATGGGACCTTTATAAGACACCCATAATATAACACCGCGCTTATACACCGCACACACCCATCACATACCAGTGGTTATAACTTAGTGCTCTGCTAGTAGATGCAATATACCGCTTATGAGATTTTGAACGCGTATATGACCCATTTGTGCAATTATACCTCGGTATACCAGCTCAAAATCTAGCGGGGAATTTCCCGATGTACTTGTTTTAATCTTCATTACCTCCATCTGCCTGCACCACCTCCTGCAGGCACAGCCAGCACAGAAAAGCAAAAACATTGGCAGGAGAGAGAGAGAGGAATGTTTGAGAGCAGTCTGTTACCATAAAGGGATGAAGCATTGCTACCACTAACAGTAATTGGAATAGTATTGATATTTGATTGTAATGTATAGTCTCTTTACTGCACCTGGAATGAGCATTCCCCCCATGACTCTTGTACATTGTATGCTCATATTCCCCTTGCCTCATTAACATATTGTCGTGTGTACTAGATCCTTACAGTTTGCAGAGGGTTTACGGCAGTGAATCCACCCCTGCATCAGCGACTACATCCTCGCAACTCATCATCAAGCCCCAGGTCCATCACAAAAAAAATCAAGACATTTGTCTTGTTTCCAGACATCGATGCATCGACACTGGGAGGCAGGGAATACACAAAAGATTATCACAATCTGTTCTGCACAGCTTGCTTCAGGAAATCTTTCGCACTGGTTGAATGGCTTGGGAGTTCATGATGCCCATCCAATGCACAGCGGCTTGATTAATATGTTGCATGCCAAGAAGATGTACATGAAACTGTTGCACGATGTATCGCCTTGCCGAAGGAAACCCCTCACCCCGCGCAAGATAGGAGTCGGCCTCGAGCGGTCATTTGTTGCCAAGAGCAGAGCCCGTTGGGTAGTAATCAAAGTCTGGAAATCTTCAAGCAGGCTGTGTTACGTGGAAACGCCGCGTTGTCTCATTGACATGCGCATGAATGAGGTAGGCAGACGAGGACGGGAGCTGATATTGGTGGTTAGAACCTTAGGAGTCGTAGAACGAGAGAATGTGATTCACTCCTTACCATCTTCCGCTCTTCTAAGAGACCCTCCACATCGCCCACCGCGGCCTTGTCCGAACGAACCATCGTCGTCAATACGCCGTTTCCAAGCGCGAAAGTTATGGTAAGCGGATTTTGTGACGGCTGAGGCACTTGTCGGCCTGCTGTAGACTGTGGGAAGAGACGAGATGTTCCGGCTCAGGCAGGTCAGGATCGTTGGGGTACAAGATGGATGGAGGGCGCAGGCAAGAGCAGAGCCAATCTTAAGACAAGGCAAACAACTTCCAACTTGAAGTCTTTCGCTTGATCATCGTGGAATCACTGTCGTGTGTTCCAATTAGCAGTGATTATTTGAGACTATGCGTAGATTACGATGTAAAAGATGTATCATATCAAGCAAGAGCGTTGACCCTCCTTCTCACTTCCTTGTACTTCGTCACACCCCGTCCCTTTGTCTTCCCGAAGATGACCACAGTCCCCCGCGCGCCCGCGCGGCCGGTCCTCCCTGCACGATGCAAAAAGTCAATCATGTTCCGTGGAGGGTCGACAATCAGCACGTTCTGTATCTCGGGTGAAAAGTCCAAACCGCGAGACAGCAGGGAGGTGGTAATCAGCACGTGAGGCTCATCCTCAGATTTCTCCGGTTTGGCCAAGTCCTCGGACGAGTTTCTTGGCAGCGGCGTACGCAGGAAACTGTTGATGTGATGGTTGTTGCCTCGTTTGCGTGCATCAGCCGTGCTCGTCAGGGCTACGTTTGGAACACCCTTGCTAGCAAGATACTTTCCGAGCTCTTCAACCTTTGCGCTCTTGTTACAAAACACGAGCACTTTGGAGCGCACGCCGGAGCCATGAGCGGTGTCACCAAACCAGGTGCGGCGAATATGAGCTTCGACATCGGCTGCGCGATTCCCACTCGTCCAAGAGGCGTGCTCTGTCTTCACTGTAGCCGGTAGTTTGTGCAGATTAGGAGAGGCAAGGCGCTTGAGATTTGGATGATGAGTGTCGAGGTACGTGGCGAGGGAGCTCGGGATGGTTGCTGACGTCAAGAGCAAATTGAATGGGTAGCTTGTTGTCGCGCTGTCTCTTGAAAATGTGTGTCCACGAGCCGCTGCGACGTCTGCCAAGAGCATACGCGTGGCATTCCTAAAGTCGGGGTCTGTGGTTCGTTAGGTTTGCACACGTACGATCAATGGAATAAAGTACGAACCAAATAGCACATCTGCTTCATCGACGATGACCCATTCAACCCGCTCGAGACCCACTTCAGGCTCTCCGATGATAAACGTCTTGTGTTTGTTGGTACCCGCGGCCGACGCCTCCTTAGATTCTTTGATGACGTTATCCCAGTTCCAACCATGCCCGCGCACCATTTCCAAGATTTTTGACGTGGTACCGACAAGGACATCCACTGGCTTCTGCGTAAATTGAGAAGTTGCGGCCTCGAGACTGTCTTCACCCAGCGTAGAGAGTTTGGAAGCTGTAGCCGGCTTCAAAGATCGCAAAGACTTGTTGGCTTGAGACGCGCAAAGTACTCGCAGTTTGATGTTGTGTGACAGAGACTTGGCCATCCTCGACAATTGCCGCGATAGCTCGTGAGTCGGTGCGAGGACAATTGCACGAGGGTTGATGCTGCGCAATGGACCTGTAGACGATGGTGTTAAGACACTGGGGTCGAGTTCGGAGGTCTTGAGATCCTGAAGCATCGGAAGCATGTACGCGAAGGATTTTCCGGAGCCGGTTTCAGAGGCAAGTAGATATTCTCGCCATCCCGATTCTGGTGGAGGTGCAAAAAGATGCTTCAGCGACAAAGACTGTATAGGCGTCGGCTTAGCACGGGGTCCGAGAACATCAATTATCGAGTTGCGGAGGCCATCCATTAACGGAGAGGAGGTGAACTCTAGCGGAAGATCATGCGTAGGTTCTAATCTAGTCGTGATGTCGAATTCGTCTGCGAGAGGGTTCCGGATTTGGGGAGCCTTTGTCACATCGGAGCCCACTGAAGAACGCTGTGAAGCTGCAGGAGTAGATGGCCTATTGCGAGCGCGGACTGGAGAGTATTCCCGCTTCTTGTCGTCCTGTTTTCGTCGCTCGCTTTCGTCGAATTTTCTAGGGGCTCTCGAGTCGGATACAACTGGAGCACCGCGCGGACCTGCACGAGTAGGTGGTTTTCCGCGACGAGAAGATGCAGGGGAATATTCCTGCTTTTGGCCAAGCCTGCTAGACGGTCTAGGTCGCTCGTCTCTGTCGAAAGACTTGCGGCTTCCACGCTCCTCCTTGTGTCGTGTATACGGTGCTTTCCTTTGCTCTCGGGGTTTTAGACCCAAATGTGGCGCTCTGTCCCGCTGATATGTTGCTCGAGGCGCAACTTCTAGTTGGCTGGCTCTCCCTCGACTTTTTTCGCCTCTCGGGGCAAGGTCTTTGACCAGCCTTGTCCTAGATGACCCTAGGGTGCGTGTCAAACAAGCTCAACTAGTGACGACCAATACGTACCTCTGCCCTCCCGTCCTCCTCTCGCTGTATATGCGAATGGAACGCATGTTGTGTGAAATGAGTACGAAAGCAGCTCAAGGGGCAGCCCCAATTTGCCTCGTGCACTCCTACGCAGAATCAATGACATGGAGAGGTCCTATATTCCTAGTTGCATCAGCCTCTAGGTGTCGGAAGTGAGGGTCAAAGGCAAGTGCATATGACAAGAACGCAAAAACCAAATACATTCAATTTTGGCGCTGAAACGAACATTTCGCGTGGCGTGGCTAGCCGAGGTTCAACGTTTCTCTAGAACCACCACAACCACCACCACCACCACCAAAGACACAATGGCCCGTCGCGCTGCTCCTCCCCACGCAGGCCCTGCATACTACAGCGGTGCACCACCACGAGGTGCACTCGCCGACCCCAACGAATCCTTCTTCTCCGCCTTTCTCAAGGAGGAGGTGTTCGCGCCAGAAAAGCTGCCAGGAAACTTGAGCATCCTCACAGGAGTGGCAGTGTTCTTGGGAGGAATTGCCGCTATCAGGACGTTTGGAGAGTTTATGATCCCTTGAGGGCTAAAAAGTTGTGCAATGCTCGAGGTGCGTTTTCGGTATACGATTGCTGCGCAGGGAATAGGCTGTGACCTGACTTGGCTCAGCAGCATCATGTACTTGCCCTCATTGACAACTACGCGTTCGTGGCACTTACATACTATCACGAACAGTTCCTAGACCTCGTTACCATTATTTCTCAAGCTTTAACCCGCTGTATATTACCCACATAATCCGCTCGTAATCTGTTTGCAGGGAATGAGCATGGCACACCACTCCGTCTATACCTGTTTGGTGTATTTACTCGACAGTTCTGGAAAATAACCACGGGTTGTGGCACGCTCTCACTCTACGGACACCAATGGTACATTGTTTGTCATTCGAATGCTGGGTAGACTATATAGTACATGGGAAGCATCACGATGCACAGAGTAAATAAGCGACGATCACATATTACCACCACCAAGTATGCAGAAGCGTTCAGATGAAGCGGATACAAGTACACAAAGAGCAAAAGCTGATTACCCTCACCCAGAATTACGTCTCCAAAAACTCCTTGGACATGTCAGCGAACGCAGCCTGGCCCACCCCAAGTAAGCCCAGCTGTACCACACACGCAGCCGTCTGCCTGTAAAGGGTCTCGAGCGCAGGGTGTGCAGGCTTTCCTTGTGATTCTACGTGCATTCCCGTCGTCAACCAAGACATCAAGAAATAACAAAGCACTCACCAAGAATAGCCTGATTCAACTCGTTCGCCAGACGCGCCCTCGCCTCCTGCCCCGCCATCTCCGCCACCTCCCCACCCGCAGCAATCGGATCCGCGTACGCAACAACCCCAAACGCGCGTTTCAAATGACTGCGCACCTCTGGCCGTCCGTCCGTCTTGTAGTCCGCCTCCAGCTTCTGACCGTACTCGATTGCAGTGTTCAGCGCCGTTTTCGCAGCGAGGGACGAAGGAGACGGGGAGGACGGGGAGTGGTAGCGGCGAACGTCCCTGGCGACTTTGGTGGTGGTGGTGGAGGCCGCAGCAGGTGGGACGGTGCTGTCACCCAGGGACGCGTCGGACGTCGCATGGTGGGCCTCTGGCGAAGGGTCGTCCACGTCCATCGCGCCCAATCCATCCATCCCATCTTGCTTGAGCTGGTCTTCCTTCAGAGACGTTTGAAAGCGTTCGAGGTCTTCTGCGAGCTGTTCAGCTTGCACCTTCTCCAGCGCTTCGCTTGCCTCCAGGATAAGCTCAACAAATTTGCGGCAGCGAAGCTTGAAGAGCATCAGTCCGTGCTCGCGTTGGAGGACGGGCTGATGATGCTCTTGTGTCAAGGAGATGGCGGTGTCAATGTCCCCTTTCAGTACAGAATTGATGACGTCGATCCGCGTACGAAGATCAAACTCGGCATCCAACAACGCAGACGAAGACGACGCCTTCGAGCTACAGTCAGTGTCCATAGCATGCTCGCTGCTGGCATCGCTGCTGCACTGTGCTTGGAACGCCCCGGCGGTTTTCGCGTATCCATGATGCGCAAGATACGACAGTACGAGTTTCCGCATGGGGGCTTTCATCCCCTCTTCTTCCAATGCACCGCCCTTCGCGATACGAGGCATGTGCACAGTAGTCTCACGTCCGTCGTCAACCAAACTGTCCTTGCCGTTTAGCAAATCCCAGTCTATGCGGGTAGACTGAATGTTTGCCCAGACGCTGTTGCGCTGTGCGTGGACATGGTCATCAATGGCATATTTGAATGGCGAATGGCCGAAGTTGACACGGATTGATTCAGAAGAGTGGCGGAGTCCAATGGAAGGATAGAGGTCGATATCTTTACCGACGGTCTCAAATACCATACCTAGAGAAGTTCGTCGTATTGTCATTCCGAGGTCTATAGGAGAATTGAAGACCTACCGAGGAAAGCCCCATTCTTTGTGTAAAATGCCTTGTTCTGAGAAAAGTCAATGCCGCAGCCGATCACATCCCCCGCTAAAAACAGTAAAAATGTGAGCGACGATCATGAAGACAGAGGATGAGAATAACGCACTGTCAAAAGTCGGCCCGTACGGGTGCCCTTCCTTGTGACCGGGAAATGCCCATCCGTCGTCAGCGTGGTATCCCCAAGAGTGCTTCTCCCATCCAGGCAGACGGGAAAGGCGGACTTCTGGCGCTGCAAAGCTGTGGCAGATGTGAAAAAGAACTTTCATGAGTGGACACGATCGCACGCCTACCCGATACTGATATGCCTACCGGAGGGATCAGAAACGATGCCAATGTCGGACGGAAGAGACGTACCCTTTGCTGCCCTTCTGCAAGATCTCGACCTCGTAGTAGTAAATGCCACAGGCGGGCGGGATAGGATTATTTGCGCGTGCGGCCGCAGAGTCTCGCTCGCCGATGCATGACGGACCTAAGCAAGGTCAGAAGCAGCTCTGCAAAAAAATGAGAGGTATACACACCAAAAAACGTGAGCTCTCGTCCATCACTAGACACCGTCAAGGAAGGGTGCCTGTCTTGCTCGTTCCATCTCGTAGGCAGCCGCAACACTGGGTGTGTAAGGAGAGAGCTGGGCGCGGGCACAGACGTCGCACGCATAGAGGGTGGTGGGGGACTCGCATTGCTCTCGTCGTCTGTATCCACAGTCGGTGTTACCTCTCGACGCAGATACGGGTAAGGCGCCGGGAGAGGAGTGCTCGCCCACGAGGTCTGCCCGTGATGGGCAAGCTCTGACGTCAGGGGATTGGAGGGACGCGGTGGCGGGGCGTCGGTGTAGAGCAGGTCGCGCAGAGAGGACTGCTCGAGATAGGCTGGTCGCTGAAACGGCGGGGCTTGAGGAGAGGCCGCAGCTGTTTGTGTCGCTGAAATGCCCGACAATCGTAGCGCGCTTGTAGCGCTACTTGCAGAGGATAGAATGGGCACTCGTGGTACACTGGTTCGGCGGGTGCGGGTCAAGGAGGTGGGGACGCAGGTTGAGGGGTCCGCTGCGTGGCCGGGTGTGGTAGAAGAGACACGAATGACGCGAGGCTCGAATACCGGCACTGCGGATGAGAGGGATGGCGGCGCACGACCGAGAGGTGCGGCGTAACCAGCGGATAACGTACGGACTGGTGAAGTAGGTGTTGCGATGCGCCCTGTCGTGGTCCTCTCTGGGCTAGCGGCGACCGCTGCTCGTGTACTGCCACTGACGAGCCGAGGTCGATTGCCCAGAGCGGCATAGATTGGCATCGCAATTGCGGCCTCGATATTACGAGCAGCGTTGGAGGGAATTGGAATACTTGCTGAACGTGTTTGCCTGGATGCCATGTTCACTGTGGGCGGGTGGTACTAAGGGCACTGCGCTCGACTGACAGAGACCGCAGAGGCTTGGGGTTAGGAAGTTTTGCAGATTCCCTTGAGAGACGGCGAAGAAAAGGTGTGCTGAGCATGTACACAAAGAGGAGAGACTAAGGTTGTCGTCGTGAATGTCGCAGAGAGTGCTGCAAGCAATGGTCGTCGGAGACCTGCACTAGGATGGGATACGGACGCGGATGCAATAATCCTCTGCGCGCTTGACAGTAAAGGTTGTGTAGTTGATATATACTATAGCTAGATCTCTCGAGCACACTTGCGGTAATGCTGAGGGTTGTTGCACAAAGGAAGGGGAGAGAAAGAGAGAGCTCAAGGTGGTGGGAGGGAGCGGGAGGCGGTGTCTAGGAGGTCACTGCCAGTCTAGTGCAGCACGAGACCTTGTGACCCGGCAGCAAATCCTTACTACTGCACACTCTCTCACCAACACGGTCCTTGGAAACCTTAGAGTGAATACAGAAAGCTGATCATCTGCCTAGGGTATTCATCAGTGCAGTAACTTCGTGACCGAACTCCGGTAAGACGCCATAAAGTCTTATTCCGTGTGAAATAGAGTATCAAGGAAGTTTATAACGTTAGTAACGTCATGAACTCCGCTATACCGTTCGTAGTCTACAATAGATTTGAGTGCTTGCCAGCAAGTATAAAAGTCAACCTGAGTCTGAGTGACCTTTAAAGTTGGTTATACATTGCTGAATAATATGCTTCAATTGACAAGAGTCTTGGACCAAATTGTTGGCACAAGACAGGTCTATCCAATGGTGTATAGTATGTATGTACCCATGTGCAGTCTGAAAAATCACAAAGTGCATCATGGTTGCAAGAAGTGAATCTATACAAAGTTGTGAAGCACTGATAACAAAGCCAGTGTAATGCTATAAACTAGGTGCATTGCCCTGATATTAAAATCATTAAACTGCGGGCAAAGGCTGATTTCACATGGCGTGAAATTATTGTGAGAGTTATTCAACATGTTTCAAATCCTGTGAATGTCTGGCTATTTTTTGGGGGGGATTAATATACAATCAAAGATGTTGTTTTTGCAGGGTTTTGGAGCGCGCACGGGAGGGGGGCGTGAATTAATGAACACAATGTTATTGAGTAGATACGGAAATACAAGGCTTTTATATTATTTTAGTAAAGTGAATAAGCCAAAAAGGGAATGTCAAAACGAGTAATCCGCGCGGAATGACAGAAGGCGGGCGGTGGGAACAAACGGATACAAACAGAAATTAGGCGGAAAACCTAAAATAACAACAAAAGACATTTTTGTGATTTTTCTACAAATTTTCAAGCCTATCTACTAGCAGCCTTTCTCTGTGTGAATATTAATTTTTTGGCCATATTTCTGACCTACCTAACTTTGTAAAAAATAGATAGATTTCCCATGTGTGTCAGGTGATGGCAAACATAACGTGGCAAACAACTTTCCAGAACTCTTCGGTAGCACATGCATGCAACGAGGTAGGCAGCTGGAAATTCTACCCACTCTTTCCTTTTCTGAATTTTTTCATGTGCTTTTCCCACACCCCACCAAATCTGTAGAAAGCATCTTTTCCACTTGGTGTTCTGAGCCTTGAAAGGTAGACTTCCTTGCATTGCTCTTTTTGATTTGACTCCCACTCAAAAACAGAAATTCCTGCCCCTGAAAAGGCACAGAATTTGTGTAGCATTATTTTGTATTCTCAAACATTAAGAAACAATTCTGAGCCCAAAATTGCTTATGGATTATCTGCTGATAGTTAACATTCAAGTGGGTAATCATGCAAGACGTGTGAAATCGGTGTTTGCCCCTAGTGTTATCTCCCATCAAATTCCCACACTTTGAGGAACGAAAGAGTTACAGCTGAAAAAGCATCAATGTGGTGGAATGTACTGGAGTCTTCAGGAATTGTGTGTCACAAACATGCACACTTTTTCCCTTTCTTTTCCTTTTTTATTTTTTCTTATCTTATCTTATTTATGGCACATGGCTCCTGCATGTGATCAAGTACATGTGACAGACTGGTCACATGATCATAGAAGGTACTGGAACATTGTAGAACATTGTAGAACATTGCACCATAGCACACCATATGTTCCCACGGCAGTATTAGGAGTACAGACACGGTACCAGGCGTCCTTGTTTGGGATGTATATAAACCCACCCTGTAGCTCCCTAAAGACCTCAGATTACTAATACAACCTGGTCTTTAGCTCACTGCTGGCTGATCCCTCGTTGTCGTGTCTCCACTCCTCCTCATCACATTTGTCATTGTCCACGCGAGTCTGCTTGTCGTTCCTCCACCCCTGTTGTCACTTCCTTGCTCTGGTTGTGCTCTTGACATTGTGATACCACAGACAGACCATCCAGCATTGTCATGAAGCACATTGCCAACAATGGGGAAGCCAATTGTCAGAGTATGAACCTCAAGGATGTTGATCTTACTGTTTCCTGTTTGTAATCAGAAAATCTCATGACATAGAATGGCCCTTCCCTCTGCCATTTTCAGCTGCAAGAGATATGCCACGCTAGTCAATGTCACTCACAAACAATACAGCACTGAAGACCTCCTATTATGTAGGAAGTGTTCACATGTTGTGGTTCAACTTTTGATATTGCAGTACATCAATCTTTCCTGTATTATGTCCTACCAACTTTGTACACTACTGTAGCTTTCAATCCTCAGCACAACTGATACCTCAGGGAGCTATCTCAGTAGATCAAAGAAAAGTATGGTGTACAGAGATCATGTGTTATGAGAAGTAATAGATCAAGAGACAGTTGACTGTAGTCATTTACAAACTCAGCTGTTTGCCCACTTGACAGAGACTTTCCCCCCTGAAACATCATCAAACTCCTTCAACTGCAGTCTAAGCAATTTACTATAGAGCAAAGCACGCCTTGGAGCATTGTTTTTTATTGCCTCCAGCATCAGCCCAACATACTGCTGAGCTGCAGTCTGACCATTTTTGGAATCCTTGGGCAGCTCCAGATTCCCTGATTGCTTGGCTGCATGAGAGCCTGTGGGCAGCACTGAGTGTTCATTCGGCATCACTCCCATGTGAACTGGAGCTTGAGAAGTCACTGCCTCGTGTTTGTACCCTGGGACTTGAAAGGTACTTCCATTTGGACTGTCAGGTTCGATGGGCTGCTTCAGACGTTCTACTGTATAAGTGTACCCTTGAGCTTTAAAGGAAGCGGGGAGCTCTCCGAATGTCTTCTGTATTTGCTTGTCAAGGTTATGTGGAATGGCAGACGCAGTGACCATATGCACTATGCTAGTGACAACAGTGGCAAGCCATAAGAGAGAGGTTGAGAGCCACATGAAGGTATTAGATGCCAAAGGATGGTCTCAGAAGAGTACGGTGAGATGGCTAGATGTAAGAACAATTTCATTACATCAGTCTAACAAAAGTGCAACATGCACAACAATGTACTGACTGACCAAGACTGAAGTAGTAAAAGACCTTTTGAGCAACAGATGTGTGTTGAAGGGAAGTTAGAAATGGTAGAGTCAGATGGCTAGATGTAAGAATAATTTCAGTACAGTAACCCAAGGTAAGTGCTACACAGACAACAACAATGTACTCACTGACCAGCACTAAAGCAACAAAAAGACCTGGAGTGATGGGGGTGTGTGGTTATGGCAGAAAGGGGCTTTATGTCCTGAAGTTTATATGCAGTAACAGTGCTGATGAGATGGACAGCCTTACGGATATGATAGAGATTGTATGCTTCAGAATATGATTTGATCATGATGTATCAATGATACAGTACAGTGTCAAGAGGCTTTGTGCTGTACCCTTACAGCTATAATAGGTGTCACAGGTTACAAAAAGCCCTGCAATGATGCCAAACTAGTGGTAGCAGGGCCATCATGTGGCAGTACAGTTCCTGAGCTCCTCAGGCTAAATCTACTTCTTTTAAGGTAGGCCTGATTCACTCCCTTCTACATCACATGACAGGCATGACAGTGCTTACGTTCATTTTGAAAGAGGCCTGCCATGCAAAATCAACTCCTTGATAACAGGCACATTTGTGAACAATACAAAACCAAGAAGCTGTGGCCAAGCATGCATTCTATAACTTCTAGGTCTCAGATCTCAGTTGAGACATGTTGAGGTGTGTTGAGACATGCTGAGCTGTGTTGAGTTGAGGCATGTTGAGACATGTTGAGACATGCTGATCTATGTTGAGGCAAGTTAAGACATGTTGAAACATGTCAAGATGAGCTGTGTTGAGTTGTGCTGAGCGGTGTTGAGACATATTGAGACCAGCTTGTCACAGATTTTCAATGTTTCTACAAGGCAATGGTATTATTGGGAATATTTAGGTACTTATCCAGTGCTTATCTGGCATCTATATCAGCGCTTATTACTAACAAAAATTGGTACCAGTCACAAAACTACTTATCAAAATGGATTATACGGGGCACATTGGGAACAGAAGTGGTTACCAATGACAAAAGTCCATTGATGCTTGCTTGTCTCATGGGTGAACTTATCACATCACATGAGTTACATGAGACCTCAAATACGCATATGGTAGGATGACTGTCAGGCAATTGAAGACAGGAATTTGCTGCTTTAGCACTACTTGACAAAATCACTTAATTGAGATTCATGAAAAAATACCCAAAGGTGTTCATGGTAATCATCGCATATCATCATGTTGACATGCCAGAGGGATAGAATACATATCTAAAATTCTGCCACAACCGTTAAAGTGGAATGGTAAAGATGTTTACAGCATTGAGGATCTGTTTGAAGAGGCAGTCTGGCAAATATTGAACAGAACCAAGGGAGATAAAATACAAATAAGACAGTCAATCATATCTTGGAAGATCAACCAAGTGAACATATAATTGCTACAATAGACTAATTTGTACCTGCTCAAGTCAAAACTGAAATCAAATGTCTTAGTGAGGTGGAAGGTATAAAATAATTCTACAAGGGTAGAAAGAACTTAGAAAAGGTCAAATACTCAACTAAACCTATAAGACATAAAAAATCAATTTGAACCCAGTACTATCCAATTCACTTGGTCTCAAGGAATTCAACTGGAATAGTTGATCATATAGTTGGGCATATGATTGCAAGCGAAGCGAGCATACATTGATAACGGGGTGCAAATCCCACTTCCTGGCATCTAACTACATGTACCAAGCACCGGTTCTCCTCCTTACATCCTTAGTCAATATCTCTTTTGCTTCGCGTCCAATATGTATTACAAACCTCAGAATGTACTTTTGAGTCATATCACAGCATGATTGAACCTCTGACCTGCATATACTGGACATGGTGTGCTGTTCTCAATGGCAGTACACAACTTCACCTCCATGCCAGTCACTGCCATTTCTGCCAATTCACCTTGTCTTGACCTCAACAGTTTAACTCTGCGCTCCAAAACAGCCTTGCGCTCATTTTCTATCTTATCCAATCACCAAAGTTGCACTGTTGAGAGGACCTCCTCTTGGTTTTCAACTCCAGCACTTGAACGTGCAACAAGTTGTCTTGGCCGTCGTAAGCGTTTTTGCCCATTATATTATGGATTACAATCACGTTGCCTTTTTACACATAGATTTACCTACAAATACTGCATAGCAAGCCCTTTCATCCTAATAATTCATATTAGCTTGTTTACTACGCTTATCAACATCAAGACTAAGGACAGTGACAAATGAACAAAATCAACTCCAACAGGCGATACTTACTTGACAATGCTTTGTGATATCTTTAAAGATCTGTATACTGAGATAGTGACATTGAAGATGGTATAACCATTTATCAAGATTGCCTGCATCAGGATCTACCAGATATATCTTTCAGAGATGCAACTGGTAACAATGTAGGAGAACTTTGTGAGTATATGTTTTTGCCAGTTACAAGCTCATAAGTTATAGTGATATACTGTGATATATTTTGACGTGAAATTAAATCATATGCTAGATCTACTCTATGGCGCTGCACAAAGAATAGCTGGAAGAATGAATCAAGTGTAATGGCTCATGTAACGGGAAAGAATTTTCCAGCTGGATGAATGCTTTAAGGCACATCACATCAAAGAAAAAGTGCACCCGCTATCATAGAGGTAATGACATTTTATTAAAATCTGAACATATTATGCAGGCTAGTAGATATGAATTCAACTTGCGTGGTGTTAACTACATGGTGACAGCCATTTCACTTGCCATATATTATTGACAACAATGCTCATACATTGTTTCACAATGGGATACACACTGATAGACATACTGAACAAAATGGTCGCACTACAGAAATAAACTTTGATCTGTAAATAACAGTTGATTAAGGATGCAAATGTTTATGAGAGACCGGGTCAAAACCCACAAGAAGTTAATGGAGTTGGACCATGGACGCTATGCTCAAAAATCAGTTGAGTTGCTGTATAAGGCTATTTGTGTGAACAATGCTAGGGAATATACTTTAGGACACACTAAGTCATACACCAATCAACGTGGAATTCTCATTGAGCCCACCACTCCCTACACCCCAAACTCAATGGAATATCCAAGCGTCTGAATTGGACACTCGTCAAACATGCCCGTGCTATGCTGATCGCTTATGACCTTCCAAAATTTTTATGGAAGACACTGTTGCTTACGCGGCATTTCTCAAGAACTGCTTGTCAACTCCAGCTTTGGAGGACTGTACTTCCTTTCAGGTGTTATGAGGTAAGAAACCTGATTTATCCGCTATCCAGATGTTCAGAACGTCATGCTAGGTGTGTTTGAATATACGCATTTCCAAGCTTGATGCCCAGTCCATCAAACAGACATTTGTTGGCATACGCAAGGGAACAACAGGGTGGCGTTACTATGTGCCGGAAAGCCGAGATGTCCTTGCCTCTGGGGAGGTAATTTTCCCTTGTGCCACTAATCTCCCTGCACCAGTCATTGAGACCAATTCTAGCCTTGAGGGGGAGCAGTTACAGCCAGCGCTGGCAATCAATGAGCAAGCCCTGGCACAGTCTGAAAACAAGACTGAAGTACCCTCCCCCACCACTGACTCCCTCAAAACACACCATTCCACCTGTTCTATCACCCGTGTTGATTATATGAAACTAAACAACGGACCTCAGAAGACACTTTGCGCATTAGCCCCAAGGGCAAAAGACGCGAGGGCAAGCAAGATCAAATCTCCATTTGTTAAAACCATTCCGTTGGTTAAAGGGGAGACCAAATTGGGAAACAATCTGCTGACATGGATAGTCCAACAGAGACCGGATTTTTCCAACATTTGCACCAGTTTACAGCACTAGGTGCCTATCTAGAGCGCTTATTTTCTGGCTAGGAGTGTTACCGGACATAACCCTAACCCGGGTCACGTGACATCCTGCCTTATTTATCAATAGTCCAGACCCAAACCCTAGACTCAGTCTGGAGCGGTTCCAGATCAACCTAGGCTATTGTTCTATTGGTCCTCTTCCATTGTTAGGGATTCCCCAGGGATTCCCCCAGTTTCTATTGTTCTATTGTTCTTATTCTATTGTTCTATTGTTTTATTGTTCTATTGTTCTAGCTCTATTGTTCTACGTACCCTGGTCCTTGACAGTTACCCTGGTTCCTTATTGTTCTATTGTTACTCCAGCCCCACAGTTACTCCAGTCCCTAGTGTGGGAACTTGTGCACAGACCACCCAGCCACAGTATGTATAGTAGCCCTTACCCTCCCTAGCTCTGCATCTTGACCTCTCTGTCATTTGCACTGCTAGGTGAGTTACTGCATGTAACTTAGTATCATACCTTATTAACTCTGTCATTTGCACTGCTAGTATCCGGCCTCAGTGCCTGCTTGCCTGCTCATCATCGACTTTGACCTCGTTGTCGTCGTTGGAGATCTACCCCTTCCTATCTACTTCACTCCCTTTTAGGGTTATCAGCAAAACAGCAGTCGCTCCGCGACATCTGCCACCCACTTTGGAACAGGCTAATTGTTGTTTCACATCAGAAGCCTCGGATGTACCTTGTACAGTGGACGAGGCAAAGGTGTGCCCTGATTGGGCTGAATGGAAAGCTGCAATGGAGAAGGAGAAAGAGCAATTGGATAGGCTCGGGACCTACGTTGGCAAACTTCTACCCGCGGGCCGCAAGGCTGTTGCCTGCCGCTGGGTCTTTGCTATCAAACGCGATGCTGACGGGTATATTTTCAGATACAAGGTGAGACTTGTCGCACAAGGTTTCTTGCAGATTCCTGGTCAGGATTTTTCCGAGACCCACTCTCCTGTCATACGCCTCAAGACTTTGCGCGTCCTAGCTGCGCTCGCGTGCCAAATCAGGCTAGTACTACATCAAATTGATCTTATTGGTGCGTACCTCAATTCCCTGTTGGAGGAGGCCATCTACATGCGCCAGATTCCAGGCTTCAAGGATGGAACCAATTTTGTGCTCCGTCTGCTCAAGGTACTCTACAAACTTAAGCGTTCAGCCTGTGCCTGGAAAGGCAAACTCAATCACGTCATTGTTAAGAAACTACACCTTACTAGGTGCAAATCCAATCCATACCTCTATTATCACAAGTCTTGTCATGGATGGCCTGACTAGCCCTTAATTTTCGCAATTTACCTCTTGTTTTTATCTGTAAAACTCCGGGCTACAACCTAGTTCTAATTCTCTCTGCATAAACTCCTTTGCACGTCTATTAAGCGCCCGTATCACGTGGCTTAGACGCTCCACACGGTCACATTACTTGCTACTACGTCACACTGACATGTGACTTAGCTTAAGTAAGACCACATGGCTACAGACACATGGCTCAGCCCATAGCTAGGGTTTGATGTCATAAATGACGTCCACATGGGCTCCTTATTGTTCTTTCCCTATTGTTCTCTTTATGGAAGGATGTTCTCACAGGTGTGGGAATGGAATACAATAGTTGGTCTCCTTTTAGATAGATTCTCTCACGGGTAGAGTTCTTGGCAAGGACTAGACAATAGCTATTGTTCTCCTTTAGGTAGTCCTTTTGTTCTTTGTTCACACGGCTTCTTGCAAAGCCTGCCCTCAACATGGTCTGTGCGCAGGTCCCTGAAGTCTATATATACTGCTACATGTACGCTCCTAGCCCCCCATCTCGACCTCTTGGTCTTTACTGGGCTAGGTAAGCAAACCCTCTCTGTACTACATAGCTGGTAGTACCCAATACTAACTTGGTCTTTACTGGGCTAGCAACTTGCATAAAGTTTGATAGCTGGTGAGAGCATTGTGCTTCAAGCCTGCCACCACCTCTTCGTCGTCTTCCACACCGTGTCCCTTTTAGTTGCGTCGAGCTTTGTCTCCGTGACATTAGGTCGAGATCGTTGTGTAACCCCTGGGTTTATATCTCCTCCCCCACCGTTTACAAAAGTTTATTCCTGTTTGACGAGTACGTCTCTGGTCTCATCATACCGTTGAGCTACCACTTACGTCGACCGTTTGAACCCCCCTGCGTTGTCTAGTGCCTAAGGACACGCGCACCCGTTTGTCTAAGGACCTCACTACCAACGAGCCTCAGCTCAAGAGGTGCCTCCCGCCTTCCTTCCTTGACGCTCTCGCTGCCAAGCGAAAGAGCGGTCAACCTCATCGCTGGTCTGACAAAGACCTGGTCGCCGTCGCCGACTACGTCTCCAAGAAACCGCCAGTGAAAGGCATCACTCTCACCGTCCCCTCGTACGAGGAAAATCGACAACTTCGCGCTTCTGCCAGAGCATACGGAGAACGCGTTGCCGAAGAACGTGCTCGCACCTTAGCAGAGCAACGTATCCACAAGCCCACACTCTCTGAGCGGCTTTCCAAGCTCCCTGCACCCACTCCCGCTCCCGCTGCACCAAAACCGGTACTCCTTGACTTCAAAAAGTTGTCATCAGTCGACCTCATAGGCATCTTCAAGCCTAAGCTCACCGCTGTCCACACACGACTACAAGCTCTCACTGAGCTTCAAGAACTTCTCCATTGCGCGGACCCCGACCACCGCCGCGCTCTGCTTCACCTCGTCAATAAAGTCAACCGCTTCCTCAACCGACTTGACGAACTGCACCAGTCACAGCAGACCGCGAGTGGCAACTCCTAGACTGGGGTTGCAAAGCAATTGGGAAAGTTTCGTTTAAGCAGCTTCGCAAGAACTATAGCAAAGTTCTTGCGCAACTTAACGTAGTCAATAACGATAGCTACTTCGAGTGGATCTAGACAGTCCACAGTTTTCACCACGTCTTGTAAATAATTGTATACATTTCTACGCCTCATCACAGCACAAGACATGGACCAGAATCAACAGCCCGCTGCCCCTGCTGCTCCAGCTGCCCCAGTTGCCAATCTGAGCCAGCAAGACGTCCTAAATATGTTGGGCGTCCTGTCACAAAGGATGATTGACCTCACCAATCAAGTGGCTGCCTTGGCAGCTGTTCAGGCACCAGCCGTCGCCGCGGCCACGCACACGTCCCGAGAACGGAGTATTGTCGAGAAGCCCGTCTCTTTTAAGGGAAAAACGTCGTCGGAAGCAAGACTTTTCCGGCATGCTTTCATCGTCTGGGCTCAGAACCAGGGCAAGGCGTTTTTCCAACAGGACGCGCAAGGCCAGGTCCGAGTGGACAACAATGGCGCGAGGATCTTTGATCCTCACAAGCTCATCACCAGTGCTCTGTCGTTCATGCAAGACGACGCCGCCGACTGGGCTCGCCCTCATATTGAGGAGCTAGCAAACAGCAAACCAGCTTTTGGCAACAGCTGGGACACCTTCATCGAGGCTTTCAAAGCCAAATTCGAACCCATTGACGCTGTCATGGAGGCAAAGACAAAGATTGCCAACATGAAGCAGGGTAATAAAACCTTCGCCGCTCATATCTCGGAGTTTGAGACTTGGGCCCCTCGCACTGGCTGGAGCCAGCAGGACCTCTTCGATCGCCTCAAGTCAAGCTTGAGCACCGAGTACTTGCAGCGTGTCTCGTACTTCCAAACTCGCGCAGCCACGTATGACGCACTCAAAGATCAGTGCAAGGCGGTCGATGCCCAGCTTGCCGACCTCCGCAATAGCACAGGCAAGGTTATGGTGGACAGTTCGTCGGGACACGGCAAGTCCCACCAACAAGCGTTCCGCGATCCCAACGCTATGGAGATCGACGCCTCTCGCTTCTCCGCCTCGTTTGACGCCCTCTTTGCTGGACTAGGAAAGCAGGAGATCTTCCAGAAATGGAAGAAAGAGATGAGCAAGCGCTGCTCGGTTTGTGGTTCGGAGAATCACAAGAAGAGGGATTCAAAGCACCCAGACGACCCGGTCTGCAACCATTGTGGTGGTACCGGTCATTGGGGGGCGGTTTGCCTGAAGCGACTCCAAGGCGTCCCTAAGGGACAAAAAGTTGCTGCTACCTCGTCGACCTCGTCGACTACTACCCCGGCGAAGCAAGACGCGTCCAATGACAAGGATGCTAAGATTGCGGCACTCAAGGACATGCTTGACATCCAAAAGAAGCAAATGGATGAGATGGCAGCCAAAATCAATGCGGTTTTTTGAAGCGGACTCGTGACACAGCCGCAGCTGCGAGTCCCCTAGATACCCTGTCCCTGCCTCCTTCGTCGTCCTCCTCGTCTTCTGCCTCGTCTTCCTCGTGTACAATGTCTACTCCATGCCCGTCGTCTACTATCTCCTCATGTACTATATCGTCGCTAGATCGGTTATCATCTCATTTCCGTGTACATGTACTAGTTAAAGGTCTGAATAGAAGCATTCGCGTTCCTGCAATGATCGATTCGGGAGCTACGGCTTTATTCATCAGTCACCAGTTCGTCAAGAAGCATAAGATTATTCAGCACCCGCTCGAAAGGGTTATCTCATTGCATAACATTGACGGAACTAAGAATAAAGCTGGCGGATTAACGCACTTCGTTCGCCTTACACTCACAGTCGGAGATCACACGGAAAAGGCAGAGTTTCTCGTCACGGACTTAGGTCCAGAAGACGTCATTCTTGGGCTACCATGGCTCAAGCGCGTAAACCCTACCGTCAACTGGGAAAAAGGAGAAATGACAATTCCGAGCGGCTCGGAAGAATCTCCTGCTGAACCTTTCCAGAAGGTTGACGGTAATCGCAAAGAACGTAGGCAGTGGGTCAAAGCCGGTATTATCCAAGACACCACTGACGAAGTCTGGTGTATGGCCGGCTTCACCTACTCTACTAAGCTTGCTGCCGAAGCAAACGAAGCTAAAGCTCATCGCTCCTTCGAAGACATTGTTCCCTCAGAGTACCATAGACACGCTAAAGTCTTCTCTGAGGAAGAGTCTAATCGGCTACCCCAGCATCAGCCCTGGGACCATTCGATTGATCTCAAACCAGACGCTCCTGAGACCATCAAATCGAAAGTTTACCCTATGCCCCTGAATGAACAAGCCGAGCTTGACAAGTTCATCCAGGAGAACCTATCCAAAGGTTACATCACGCCTTCCAAGTCTCCGATGGCTTCTCCAGTCTTCTTTATCAAGAAGAAGGATAACAAACTCCGACTTATTCAGGACTACAGAAAACTCAATGACATCACTGTAAAGAACCGCTACCCTCTACCGCTTGCCACCGACATCATCAACAAGCTCAAGGGTGCAAAGATCTTCACAAAATTCGATGTTCGTTGGGGATATCACAATGTCCGAATCAAAGAAGGAGACGAGTACAAAGCGGCGTTCGTTACCAACCGAGGACTCTTCGAACCTAAGGTCATGTTCTTCGGTCTCACAAACTCACCCGCTACCTTCCAAGCTCTGATGGACAACATCTTTGCCGACCTCGTGCCGAGGGCAAGGTGGCTGTCTATCTAGATGACATCTTGATCTGGAGCAACAACCTGACAGAGCACCGCAAGGTTGTACATGAAGTCCTCGAGCGACTTCAGCAGCATGACCTCTACCTTCGGCCGGAAAAGTGCGAATTTGAGAAATCTGAGATCGAATACCTCGGGTTGATCATTCGTGCCGGCGAAGTAGCTATGGACCCTGTCAAAGTCCAAGCAGTTTCTACGTGGCCCACACCCAAGAACCTCAAAGAAGTCAGAGGATTCATCGGGTTTGCCAACTTCTACCGCCGCTTCATTCAAGACTTCTCAAAGCACGCACGGCCTCTACACGACCTGACTAAGAAGGACGTACCGTTCGTCTGGGGTCCAGCACAGCAGACTGCCTTCACGATGCTAAAGAAGGCCTTTACCACTAAGCCTATCTTGGCAGTCTGGGACCCTGAACTCCCTACACGTCTAGAAGTCGATGCCTCGGGCTATGCGACCGGTGGAATCATCTCCCAGAAATCGAAGGAAGATGGATTCTACCACCCTATCGCCTACCGGTCCGCATCTATGACTGAAGCTGAGCGTAACTACGAAATCTTTGATCGGGAGATGTTAGCCATCACCGAGGCTCTCAAAGATTGGCGCCACTACCTTGAGGGGCTCAAGGAACCGTTTGAGATCTGGACAGATCACGCAAACCTGCAGTACTGGAAGACTGCGCAACACCTCACTCGACGTCAAGCACGTTGGTCATTACTTTTGGCTGACTTCGACTTTGTGTTGGTACACAAGCCCGGTAGTACCATGATACACGCTGATCCTCTCTCTCGTCTTCACTCTCACGCTGTCACGGACGAAGAAGACAACAAGGATCAGGTGGTACTGAAACCGGAACACTTCCGCATCCTCGCTACCAGTGCACTTGCCACTGCTTCTCCACTCGAATCAAAGATCCGAGAATGCACGGACAAGAAGCAGAAGTCGCACAAGCTCTCGCTACCCTTCGCAAAAAGGGTCCTCGCAAACTTGTCGGCGGTTTACTCGAATGGGAAGAGAGTGACGGCTCATCTATTACAAGGGAAAACTCTACATCCCTAACAACAAAGAGCTCCGTCACGAAATCGTCAAATCTTGCCATGACACACCCGCGGCTGGTCATCCGGGCAAACACGGCACCATAGAGCTAGTCTCACGACACTATTGGTGGCCGAAGATGAATGCCTTCATCGAGACTTACGTACTAGGTTGTGATCGCTGCCAACGCTACAAGTCAGCTCCACACCCTAAAGCAGTACTACAGCCTCAGGAAACTCCGGCCGGACCTTGGGAACACGTCGGAGTAGATCTCATCACTCAGCTGCCACCCTCTAAGGGATTTGATTCGATCGCGGTCTACGTCGACCATTACTCCGATCAAACGCACATCATCCCTACTACCACTAAGGTTAACGCTGAGGGGATTGCCGATCTACACTACAAAGAAGTATTCCGACTTCACGGCATTCCCAAGAAGGTGTTCTCTGACCGAGGACCCCAGTTTGCAGCGCGCTTCATGCGTGCGCTCTATCACCGCCTAGGCATAGAGACTGGTTTTACGACCGCCTATCATCCGCAAGGAAATGGCAAAGTCGAACGCAAAAACCAGGATATCGAACAGTATCTGCGTCTATTCTGTCAGCAACGACAAGACGACTGGGTCGATCATCTACCGGCGGCTGAGTTTGCACTCAACTCGCGAGTACACGCGGGTAACTCCCAAACACCGTTTGAAGTCATCTATGGATATCGCCCCGACTTCACCATACCAGTCGGCAAGCGAAGCAATATCCCATCACTCGATGAGCGCCTTGACAATATGGCTCGAGTACGCAAAGAGACCGAAGCAGCTCTTCGTCTAAGCAAAGAAAAGATGAAGCAACTCTACGAGTCTGAGAAGCGCTCTCCACGCGTCTTCCAAGTAGGGGACATGGTCTGGCTGAACGCTAAGAACGTCCAGATTCACCAGGCTACCCCTAAACTCGGTCCTCGACAACTCGGCCCGTACAAGGTCATCGAACGCATTGGCGATCTCGATTACAAACTCGATCTACCCAGCTATCTCCGAATCCACCCCGTCTTCCATATCAACCGTCTAAGTCCCTGGCACGACAACGGCAAAGACGTACCTCCACCTCCTGATCCTATCGTCATAGAAGGAGAAGAACAGTACGTCGTCGAAAAAGTGCTAGACAGCAGGCTACACGGACGTGGAAGAAATTGCAATTCCTTGTCAAATGGGAAGGGTATTCAGATGGACACAATAGCTGGGAACCAGTAGAAAACCTGAGAATAGTCAAGAAGCAATTGACGACTTCTACAAAGCAAACCCCGGAGCGCCCCGGGTCATCAAAGCTTCACTCTTCGCGGATCTCCGCTCGCACTTTCGGGAATTCAATACCCAGACCGACCCCGCTTTCCTTCGCACGATCTATCCATCTACATACGATCTTAGCTGGGATGAAGGCAAACACATCGGTCTGGATATCTCAAGAACATCACACTGACGGGTAACGTCGAGTCAACGACACCAGAAGGGGAGAAACTTCCTAGCATCCTTCTGACTAGACAATCGGGGCAATTCTGCTGAATCCCTGTAGACGGGTAGAAGACCTCTATCACCACAGCACAGTGATGCTTCGCGAGGACGCTCGATTTTAGGAGGGGGGTAATGTCATGGATGGCCTGACTAGCCCTTAATTTTCGCAATTTACCTCTTGTTTTTATCTGTAAAACTCCGGGCTACAACCTAGTTCAATTCTCTCTGCATAAACTCCTTTGCACGTCTATTAAGCGCCCGTATCACGTGGCTTAGACGCTCCACACGGTCACATTACTTGCTACTACGTCACACTGGCATGTGACTTAGCTTAAGTAAGACCACATGGCTACAGACACATGGCTCAGCCCATAGCTAGGGTTTGATGTCATAAATGACGTCCACATGGGCTCCTTATTGTTCTTTCCTATTGTTCTCTTTATGGAAGGATGTTCTCACAGGTGTGGGAATGGAATACAATAGTTGGTCTCCTTTTAGATAGATTCTCTCACGGGTAGAGTTCTTGGCAAGGACTAGACAATAGCTATTGTTCTCCTTTAGGTAGTCTTTTGTTCTTTGTTCACACGGCTTCTTGCAAAGCCTGCCCTCAACATGGTCTGTGCGCAGGTCCCTGAAGTCTATATATACTGCTACATGTACGCTCCTAGCCCCCCATCTCGACCTCTTGGTCTTTACTGGGCTAGGTAAGCAAACCCTCTCTGTACTACATAGCTGGTAGTACCCAATACTAACTTGGTCTTTACTGGGCTAGCAACTTGCATAAAGTTTGATAGCTGGTGAGAGCATTGTGCTTCAAGCCTGCCACCACCTCTTCGTTGTCTTCCACACCGTGTCCCTTTTAGTTGCGTCGAGCTTCGTCTCCGTGACAAGTCTGGCATGGAAGTTGTTCTCTTCAGAACACATGTCAACAACTGCCTCGTAGGAGCACCCAACAATGCTGTTGCAAACAGGCTCAAGACCAGAATCTGTGTGCATGTTCCTATTACAGACTTAGGCTGCACATCTCTCTTTGTTGGGATACAGATCTTGCAACCCTCTGATTGTGCCATCAGAATCTCCCAGGAATGCTACATGGACACTATCCTTACCCGTTTTGGTATGGAAAACTGTAACCCTGTCTCCACTCCGCTCGAGCCCAGTGTTGTATTTGCACCTGCTACCAAGGGCAAAAAACTTCTCACGGACATACCACATCAGGCTGCTATTGGTCCCTTGATGTATGCTGCCGTAGGTACTTGTCCTGACATTGCTTTTGCTGTCCAGACACTTGGTCAGTTCAACATTGCTCACACCACTACACATTGGACCACAGTCAAGCATGTCTTCTGCTACCACAAGGGCACACACTTGTACACTATCCATTACACCAAGGACACTACTCAGGACTTCAACGTGTCAGGCTAGAGCAATGCTAATTGGGGCCAATCCCGTGTTGATTGCCAGTCAATCTCAGGCTACACGCTTTTTGTTGGAAAAGGTTTAGTGAGCTGGAGTTCAAAGAAGCAGAACACGGTTGTGCTCACAACCATGGAGGCCAAATATGTTGCACTATCTCACACAGCCAAGGAGGCCCTTTGGCTCAAGTCCCTCATCACAGAACCTGACTGGAAGCTGAACGCTCCGATCCACATCTCCACAGACAATCTTGCCGCTATCTCCTATTCACAGGACCAACAATCCCATGCTTGATCAAAACATATTGACATTTGTCATCACTTTGTCCGGGAACTTGTTACCAGCGGTACTTTCAAAATCCCACACAGTGCCTCTGAAGACAACGCTGCCGACATCTTTACGAAGGCACTACCGCATGCTACACACCAGAAGCAACTCGTGCTCATCAAGCTTGCCACTTTGTTGAGGGGAAGTGTTGTTATTCCAGGGTACAACAAGTAATGCGCCAATGCGCTAATCAGCAATCTGCTGCATCTACCAACTGACGCCACCCACATCCATTTCTCTCTCTCTCTGTTTGTATTTGTATGTTCCGTCTTGGAATTGTCTTGTTCTACACGCATATGTTTCATTCTACTATTCCACCCCCACTCCGTTCTGCAGACCCACTCATAATGACGTCACACATGTGTTTTTCCTTGCTACTTTACTTGTGATTTCTGCTTCTGGTAGAATATATATAAACTCATGTATAGTCTTGCATTTGAATCTTATCATCTCATTGCTCAATCTTGTGTGCACTCAACCTGCTCATTACAATGATAGCTGAAGTAGACATTTATGGTAGTTGCTAACATAAGTATATACAGACATGTATATAAGCAGAGTTGCCAAAAACCATCCTGTCTCCTATCATAGGCTTCACAGAACGTCCGTTACACCCGAGTGAAGACATGACACTTCCAAAGGTGTATAATCTCAGCATGGTATGTCCAACCCACAGTTTGAGCAATTCCCTTCCCTTTTCCATTCCTACGTGAAATTCAAACAGACCTAGTTATACGACCAAGTTTTGAGGTACGTACACTGTTACTACACATCTCATTCCCAAACTCCACATTTTCTTTACAACCACGCTACCAACATCAAGGCCAACAAGCAAGCAGAGCTATCAGCTCAAGACACGCTCAATGGCGTGCCAACGCTCCTTTCAAAGGTGAACATGTACAAACCGTGCGTGGAATGTGCCGTGGGTAAGCAGCAGGAGTTCATTAGAAGTTTCCTTGCACCGGCTTCAGTCTAAGTACACTTCAATGTATCTTGGGCTACAGGGGGCCAATTCCCTCAAAATAGAGTGCTGAATCTACGTTATCAGATGTGTAGATTACACTGAAAGTCATTTTATGTGTCCCCCTCTGGCCTGTACAGGGTGGACTGGGGGTGTAGCAGTGTATTTTTGCTTTTCCTCATAATTATCACCATATAGAAACACATACAGAGCGTGCAGGAGCCTGTTACTCTGTGAATGACACCTATAGGTATGTAGTCATGTGTTTATATACAGTAGCAGCAAAAAGTCTTGCGACACCGCGAGTGTGCAAGATTTTTCTCATTGTTCAAGCTCATTTTTTGCATATAGTTTTGGGTTACAGTTCTCACACATTCATTATCATGTAAAAATTGTGTCCTTAGTAAAAAAAAAAGGCTGATCAACGTTGTACGCGAGGAACTACGTGCAATCCGCGCAAAAACTGCATTACGCGCCCACATGTTGTACTACTACTATTGCACATCATCTCGACTATTCTATGTAAATATTTGTCAAAGAATTCTGGTAAAATTAGTACCTAGTATAGGACCCCTTTGCCTGCATAAGCTCTGCTGCACAAGTGGGGAGAGACTCATACAATCCCTTAATATACTCATCATCCAAATTTGCCCACTCCTCCTGCAATGCCTCCCACAGCTCCTCCTTATTCGACGGTTGCTGCTTGCGAGCCCGCAATTTGCGGTCTAGATGGTCCCGGACATTCTCTAGAATATTTATATCTGGTGAATTTGGAAGCCAGGGCAATACAGTAATCTTGTTCTCCTGGAACCAAGCTGTAGCAAGCTTTGACGTGTGCTTTGGATCATTGTCCTGTTGGAAAATGATCTGTCGGCAGGTCAAATCTTGGTCTGCCAATGTGCCCAGAAGAGACTCTGATAGGATGGCGCAGTAAAGCTTTGCATCCATCTTCCCATCAATGCGGTGTAGCCTTCCTTTTCCCTTTAAAGTGATGCATCCCTACACCATAATACTCCCACCCCCATGCTTCACTGTCTTCTGCACATTCCGGTCCAAAAACTCCTCACCCTGTCTTCTTTGGCAGTATTCCCTCCCATCTTAGCCAAATAAATTAAATTTGGACTCATCTGAGAACACCATTACCCCCCACTCTTTCTGCCCCCATCTGGTCGCATGTCCAGCCCACCACTTGTGCTTCTTCTTATGAGCTACAGACAGAAACGGCTTTTGTCGACGCACATATCCCTTCAGCCCAATCTTTGCAAGGTTGTGACACAATGTTTGGGCAGCCACTTGTGGAAATGCCTTGCAATGCACGTCCGTAGCGTTGCAGGCCTCTTGTTGTGCCAGGAGTAAAGAGGTGTGACAGAGATCGCTGTCTTGTAGAACGTGAGGGCAACCTGTCTTGGGCTTGTTGCATAGAAATCAGGATTGTGGGATAGGTTTTAGATGGTGCGATAGATGGTGGACCAGTGGACGGGGACTTTCTTGCAAATGTCAGGCACACTGACACCTTCATCATGCAGAGTCCAAATTTGGGCCTTTTTAGTAGGGGTACACTGCACCATATTTGTAGTCTAGAGTTGGGAGAGTAGGTGGTATCGAAAAAAGCACGATAGTGGTGAAGTGGAGAGATTGAAAAACAAAACAAACCCAAATAGTGGTCGTGCGGGTGACGGGCGCCTAGCGTTGCAACAGCGCGGATTGTGCACAATGTATTATATACGAGACAGACTCTTGTAATTTCATTGTAGACATATTCTATACATGCAATACTCAATGTGTAAAAAATGATTGAGTAAAATAAGCAGTGTTGAGCTCAAACGGAGAGCAAAGAGTTGTGCGCTTGCGGTGTCGCAAGACTTTTTGCCGCTACTGTAGCTACTTTGAGGCTGCTGCCAATGGTCCAGTCAGGGGAGGGCGCTTTCTGCACTAGGGGAGGCAAGAGGAACACATGGGTTCCACAAGTGATCTAAGCATGGGAAACACAATTGATGGGCTCAAAGTATGTACCAGTATACGGGATAGCATAATTTAGTATGTAGAACATTTATAACACTGCTTGAAAATGGCTGTGTCTACCCCTCCCTCCTGATCAGCATGTCTAATAGACTGTACACCCAGATATCACTCAATTAATGCGATCCTGGAGAGGTGATATCTTTCGAGGTGGTTCATGCCATGAGAGAATTGTGGGGTGGTACTCTCCCTTGCATGGCCACGGCAACGAAGGGGGATATCCAAAGGAATGCTGTCGAAGAGGCTTTCACGGAAGTTTTGAATGAATTACATAGTGCCATATGATGAGTGCTTGTAGTTGTGGAAGGTACGTGCTTCGGGTTGGGCATTTAGAGTATTCACAGCCACTCGCATTATATATACTAGTATACAGGACATAGATCAATTTTTCTTTTTCAAAAAAGCACACTTCTTCCTTCTAACACAACTCACTTCGCGTGTTCATCCACATCTCCTTTGTCACTCAAGCTCGACATCATCAAAGAAATACAGATCGACAACCCGCCGCATCAAACCCTCCCCATTGAAAACTTTACCAACCCAAGGTTTCCACCAACCCGTTTGGGGTTTGGAGCCTTTCTGAACATTATCAGACGCGCAAGAGAAAGCTCATGGAATCCGTCCGTCATGAGCGTGTGCATACGTGGAAAAGAATCTGGCTGGTCCCACATGTTGATAAAAATGCCCATCCATTGCAGAGCGTCCTCGCTGATGCGGAGCGTCTCGATGTTTTGTACGGCCGTCCAAAATCGTTTTACGGTAAATACGTCGGTCGAATGCACTCCTTGGATGTGGAGCTCCACGAGGGAGTGCAACGGGACGACGTCGCAAATCACGTCAACCAACGAAGTGCATTCCCCCACGATGAATTTGACTGCAAGCTTTTTGAGTTTTGGGAAGATGAGACGGCGCATCAAAGCAGTGAGGTACGACGCCTCCATGTCATCGACGACGAGTCGAGTCACAGACGGCAATTCCACCACGCCCGACGGCCAGCTCTCTTCATCTCCGCCTCTCGGGCCAGAGTCGCGCAATTCCAGGGTATGCAAATTGCAAGAACCGGACCCTCGCAACGCGCGAACAAAGGTGGGAAAAGACGGACGAGAGTTTTCTACGTGAGAAACGAGCTTGAGACGTTCGAGGTTGGTTCCGAGCAGGAACGTAGACTGCTCCCAGTCGATGTTGACCTTAACGAGTTCAAGACGACGCAGCTGCGGTGCGTGCCCACCAAAGGGCACGTAGCCTGCATACAGGTCTTCTGGTGAGCTCATGAAGAATTCGTCGTTGAAGGAAACGAAGAGGGATTCTAGCCTTGGAGCTGCTCCCGCAGAATCGAGCGCGCTGAGAGTGTGGTGCAAAACGTGGTGGTCATCCGCGTGGAATGTGAAGGACCTCCAGTGGGATACGTGCGGAAGTATGAGGTGACGGATCTGCACAAGGTCCCGAGGGTCGATCTTTCCTAGTCTGCGACACGACGGCATAGGTCTCGGGTTCTCCGTAGACCTCTCGGCAATGTTAACCTTTGTACAGTTGACAACGATGTCGATGGGAGTGTCCTTTGATCGCCAAAGCCACTCGCGAGATCGGTCAAAGGGCGGTCCGTCCAAAAAATCAAAGTACCTCCACAAGGATGGCATGCCCAGCGCAAGAGCGCGCCATCTTCCGCAAACGTGAGACACAACCTCCTGAAACACGAGCCTGGAGACGTTGTCGCATCGAGGATATGTAGCCTGATTTAATTTGCTTTCAACGTGCAGCTCTGTGGCTATAGCTAAAGCAATGATATCCACTATAATCTCGTCTGGGAGATTCTCAACGTAGCACGCGTCCGCAGGGGAAGACATGTACGGGGGCAGAGGCCTAGGCTGCATCTTATGTTGAACTGACAGCCTTGAGAGTCTGTTCATGTCGCGCTGGCACGTACTAGATGTCTATGGGGTAGCGACATGAGTGTAAGCCACGACTTTGTCCCTGAGCGTATATTTTCACCTCGAAGCAGTAGCAATTTTGATCTTGACAGAACTTGTTTGAGAGAAAGAGAGAGAGAGAGAGAGAGAGAGAGAGAGAGAGAGAGAGAGAAAGCAGGACTAGCCTGAGAGCGTTCCGAATACTACTCGATGCTTCGTCGCCTCCAGCCAAATAAGGAAGGCGGTTAGGTTCTACTACTATACGTGACGGCCGTTGCCGCGAATACTTATTCTTGTTTTATTCCCACCACATTCCACGGTCCAGTACAGACCTCATCAAAAAGCTAAACCTGATATAAATATAGGAAGAAACGAAGCTTGTTCCATGATTCAAATACAGGTAGAAAAAAAACACAAAAGCCCTGTCTCATGCACCCTAGTAGCAGTGTTCGTACGCCACTGAGAGTCAAGAGGCGTGGTCAATTCTAAGCTGGCCCGTCGTTGCCAACGGTTTTTTACGAGACATGCCGAGCATGCCGAACTGTGAGTCAATCGAGGACTCACTACTGACACTGTTTGATCAAATATTTACATAAGCATTTCTTGCGCCCTAGCAGTCTCGATTGAAATGTAGTGTCAGGTTCAGTGCTGATGACAGGCTGTATGAGCTGGATTTTGTAGAGTGGTGGTAATATTATCTGTAGCTGTCCACTTATATTATGTACTTGTAACTGAACAAAAAGTTATTTTTATCTTGTGTACAGCTACAGGAGTAACAGTACATGTATGCTGTATCTACAAAGAGTAGTCAGTTGTTGCGGCGTCGGCCGCGTCAACCAAGGGCTCTGCCCCTGGACCCCGCCATTGTTTAACTATTCTGACTTCGTACTACTTAGCGCGCGCTTAGCGCCGTAGTTACCGTATATAAGACTTACTTTGATCAATGCACTGCTATCGCTTTTGATCCCCAACTCTCTGTGTGACCACCACCTCAGTCTTCTCTCTCAACGCTCTCAACTCTCCTAATACCTTGTTAAAAGGTTATGAGCCCCGACTAAAGCTCATATCTTCACTCTACTTCACCTTTACACCTACTCCTCTCTGTTTATGAGCTCTGATCTCGCTGATCAAGCTCAACTTCGTCGCTCCACTAGAGAGCGTCACCAAACCAACTTCCTCAGGGGTACTAGAGCTCAACCCCGCCAAAGAACAACCACCACTCGCAGGACAACTCCCATCTTCACTCCTACTCCTTCTCCTGCTCCTACTACACTTCCTCCCTCGATGTCTGCCACCACTATCACAAAAACCGATGCTCCCTCAGCTGGACCATCCAACTCTAACGTCCCTGACGTCGACCCCCAACCCAGTAACAACGACAACCACTCTTCTAGCTCTGAGGATCGTGAGGCAATCCCAGGTGCTCGTCATGTCTCTGCTCCTCCTGCTGATCGCCGTCGCACCCCCTTCGATACTCTTCGCGATGATGATCGTCGTCGTCACCCTCATGGAGGAGACGATGACAGTGATGACGACCGTATGGATGAGGATGAGAGGCCTCGTCGACGACGTGAGAAACGTCCTGCTCGCCGTCCAACGACTCCGCCTCCTCCGGGCAGCTCTCCTGGTGGCTCGCCTCCTCCTCCTCCGCCTAGCTCCATAGGCACTAGGTCGACACGCGAAGTGTCACAACTTCTGTCTGTGCCACCTGGCCACAACAACAACTTTACTATGTCGCTCAGCGACATTAACAAAGCCTTCTCTGATGTTGGCAAACTTACTGGGGCTGACACTTGGCCGATGTGGAAGTTCCGCGTCGAGACCGCCATGTCTACTATACTGGAGTTCCACACACTCCGAGGTGGTCTGACCGTACCTCAAGAGGTTACGCGGGCTGTCTTCAACGTCCTGACCGGTCATATCTCTGACTTGGTCATGGCTAACTATCTCAACGAGTACAAGCCCCACGTACTCATGGACAAGCTGCGTGAACGTTACGATCCGAAGACCACTGTGTCTGACGCGAACGAAATTTACCAGTTGTTCCACCTTCGTCGTCCTATCTACGAGATGGACAAGCTGCTCGATGACGCCACCAATATCCGCAGCAAGCTTATCGCTGCTGGTGTCGACATCCCCGACCATATCTTCTACGCTGCCATCGTCGGGATTATCCCTCCTGCCTACGCCGCCACACGTCAGAACTACGAGGTCGGCGTGCGTTCTTCTACTCCGGCTGGAGAGAAGTTCCGGTACAGGCCTAACGCACTCATCGCTGAGCTTCGTCGCGAGTTCACCAACTGGCGACTCACGCACCCCCCAAAGACTTCCGAGTCCAAGGGGCCTACCACTTTCGTCCCTAAGGACAAAGCTCACGCTCCTTCGGCTTCGCACGCCAAGGGCAAGGCCGCGGTCGAACGCTCGACCAAAACCACCACTACTGCTCGCGCGGCTGCAGCCCCCTACTCGTCGAGCAAGCCCTCCACTTCTGGTCAGGGCAACTGCTTCAACTGTGGTCAGCCTGGCCACATGACGCCGACTTGCCCTCTGCCCTGGACTGAGAAGTCCAAAGCTGCGATGAAAAAGAAGGGCATCACTCGCAAATCCACTGCCGCCGCCGCTCAAGGCAAGAAGAAAGAGTCCGCCGCTGCCGGCTCTTCCACTGCTACTGGCTTCATGGCCAACGTCACTGCCGCTGCTGACTCGGACGAAGAGGTCCTCGAGAACCCTCACCCAAGCGCGTGGGTGAAGTCTCTTTCCAACTCGGACGTCACGATG